>JBAMJV010008678.1:0-106821 GCA_037951105.1 Echinarachnius parma
CCCTGAACAGTAAGCCCACGCACCGGCTAAAATTCTTCTCCCCTGGCACAATTCCTCAAATAGACGTTTCTATAGCCCCCCCCCCCCCCCCTCCCCTCCCCACCTTCCCCGAGAGTTTGAAAATATTCGGGTAAAAGGCACCTCAAATTCGAGCCATATAATTATAGCCATAATCTATTCGGTCATAATCATTTTCTATTCAGGCAAAATCATTAATTCGGAACAATTCATGTCATATTCGAATACATGATTATGCACATTCGGGCAAAATTCATACAAGTTTGGGCAAGATCATATAAATCATAATATTTTCAGGCATGTCTGGTGAAAATTGGGAAAGATGATATACTAGGGCAATATACCTCATGCAGACTTCATGCAGCCCTCTGGAAAAGAAATGTGCCCGAGATACGCCCATGCAGTTTATTTTAATTGGTACCTAAAATATTTACCACTATCATATTTCGTTTTCCTGTCTGATTTCCAACTAGTTCCTCTACCGTATTTGACTATGAATATACTTTATTCCCCGCTGTCCCGATTCTTGTCCCTATAGTATAAGACCCTAAATACTTAATCCTTATACATTAAATCCTGATTTTTATTGCCGCCTTCCTCTTATATACTACTTGACACTATGTTCTGCCTTTAGTTCTATCGATCTTACTCTCCGACCACTTCATAATAATTCATAACTGTCGCATCTCCATACAATTTTTCCTCCCCTAACCCATTCAAGACCACGATCCCGTAACGCTATACGGTCTATATGGATAATTATGTTGGTTTATGGCAAGTAGGCCTAATATCCCGTTACGTTTTTTTTTTTTTTTTTTTTTTTTTTTTTTGGGGGGGGGGGGGGGGGGGGCACGGCTGTATATAATGGTGACGACTTTAATTTGAATGTTTTTGCTCGTCAGGTGAAAACCTACTACCGCTGGAAAGATCCTAGTGCTATATACGGCATCTGCTAATTCTTCTAGATATGAGCAAGAGCAGTGGCGTACGTAGCCTGGTAGGACTGATGGGGGGGGGGGGGGGGAGCACACCTTATGCATTTTGTCAAAGATTTCCCCTTATGTTTTCTATTGTTTTTTGTAGTATTGGGGCACATGCGACCTCTCACCCCCCCCCCCCCCCCCCGTAGCTACGCCACTGATTTTTCACTGAAAATGACAGGGATCCATTCAAATGTACATTAACAAATCATTGGTTAATATCTTTTTTTTTTTTTGGGGGGGGGGGGGCACGGCTGTATAGAATGGTGACGACTTTAATTTGAATGTTTTTGCTCGTCAGGTGAAAACCTACTACCGCTGGAAAGATCCTAGTGCTATATACGGCATCTGGTAGGATTGATGGGGGGGGGGGGGGGGGGGGGGGGGGAGCACACCTTATGCATTTTGTCAAAGATTTCCCCTTATGTTTTCTATTGTTTTTGTAGTATTGGGGGCACATGCGACCTCTCCCCACCCCCCCCCCCCCCCCCCGTAGCTACGCCACTGATTTTTCACTGAAAATGACAGGGATCCATTCAAATGTACATTAACAAATCATTGGTTAATATCTATATTTTGGACATATATTTACTGTCATAAAATTGCAACCTTTTTTTAATGCATGTCAGGAACCGCCAATATGCAATTCACGGGGGCCCCTCCTATCTCACAGTCCGTGATGTTCAATATCTTTGCAACGCGTAGCTTTCTTCCCTGATCAATATCGTATACAAAATGGTAAATGCACTGCGAAAGGGTGCCTCTTTGGTGCCCCTTGGACTTCTCTATGCGGAGAGCTCCCCATTCATTGACGTGCAATGATCTCCACCCGCGGCAGTTTGTGTGTACGTGTGTAGTTTATGCACAGTGGAAGTGCAGTGCTGTTGCAGATTTGTGTATGCAAGGTGAGAAAGGGGCCAATCTACGACCCAGGCCAAATCTTGTGAACTGACAATTTCTATTCTCATTCTGCGGAAGAGCCCGGGGTCTGTCTTGACCGTAAAATATCATTCAGGAAGTTGTGCATTTGAATTTACTGGGCCCTGAACTGGGCCAAAACTAAACCATCTGGTTTCCTCTTTGACTTTGCTGGAAAAAAGAACGTCCACCAAGACGATGTCAACCCAGCAGGATTCATTTCCAGACAGACCCGTCATGGATATTGAAGGTATGTTGACATTTTGAGTATTTACCGGCAGACTGAAACTGTATACTATTTACATTACTAGTTATTGTAGCTGTATTTGTGTAAACAGGTGTTAGGATCATTAGGAGTGACACAGTCGGAGTTTAGACAAAGATTAAACTTCAGTTCAAGCAGCTGCGAGTTTGAGAGTCGAGTTTGAACAGTTGAAGCTGTGCCTGATGAGTTGAGAGTGTTTGTATTTTAAATTATAATCAGACTAAAAAAATGTAATTAATTATGAATGATGTAATTGTAATTATTCATTTGTGGAATTATGAATGATAACTCAACAAATGTAGGTTTATCTATCATCGAGATTAAAATACGCCTGTGGATCTCTGACTGAGAAAAGTGGAGGACGGATACAGAAGATAAGGCAAACCTGCACTGCATGTTATTGTTAAGTTTAATAGCCTTTTACAAGTTTTAGGCATAATTTTATATAAACTCAGAGGGATGGAATTCAATTCAATTCAAAACTTTATTTTAGACACAACTGCACACGCGGCAGAGGTCCGCCCCTACAAGTCAAGGGGTTAACTGCACATATGCTGCAGTAACGGCAGAGGTCCATAGAACATATACGGTTACATGACATGGATATATTATAGGAAAGAGTACATACAAACATGAGTATAATAAAACACATATTCTTATAAAAAGTATAATGTTGATGTTGTTGATGTACAATGTTCTTAAGGCCGTTCAAGAGGAGAGAGGAAAATAAGAGGGGTGGGGTCGGTAAAAATGCTTCAACAGGGATGTGTCTCTGAGACTCTGTCATGAGTCACATGATCACTGAGCATCTGAGCCCCCTGTTTCAAATTGGTGGGCCAAAAACAAGAAAGAAGTTCACAATTAGCCACTTTTTATGTTTATTTGAAACAGTAAGTCGCAAGAATTTGTCTACCCTTTAACCACAGGGGCAGGTTCCCATCCCACTAAAATGTGAATATTCCCAGGTAATATTGTTCCAAGTTCAGATATATATGTATAAAAAAGAGAGGAATGTTACTTAAATAAATTATACAAACAAGAAAGCAAATTCCTTCTATTGAATCAATGTACGGTCTATTAAATGTAGACATATTCTGCAATGCTTGAAATGAAAATGTTTGCCTTGTGGCCCAGTAGGGCAAGTAAAAACAAGATTGTTCAACTTCTAGTGGCCCAAAACCTAAATCTGGTGGCCCCATACAAAGAAAAACATAACAATTTCTGTTGAATTTGGTTGCCCAAATGGGCCAGTAGAATTTAGGATCAACGAAATTTGGTGGCCCAAAGCTAATTTTGAGTGGCCCTGGGCCAGCAGGCCATGCTAATTTTAGCACTGTTGTATTCTGGCTAGTGTCTAAATGTGTTTGCCTAAAATGATGTGCAAAATACTTATATCGTAAGCGAGTCATAAATATACAATGAATCATACTTACAACATAATTGTGCGTGATGTACTGGTAGTGTAAACATATTGTGCAGCACGTTGAGTTTGAGATAAAGTTTCAATGTGCTCTCTCATATTGCAGGGAACACTGCCAATCATATAAACATTACAGAATTAATACATGTACTCTTGTCACATGTATGCAAATATGTATGTAAACACATTAGTTTTGTTGTACATTAACTTGTAAAGAATGACTTCAAATGAATTGTACATGGATGAAAGGCACCATGTTGTGAGATCTTTATACTAGACTTGTATGATGTACTGCAGACCATATTCAGCTACACAAATTATGAATTTTTAGTACAGACCACTAGTGAATGACTATCATTTCCCCCTGTTCTCTTCAACTTCATCCGAACAGATTAATGTCTTGCAGCATGTATCATGTAGCAGACAGTCATTATTTTAATCACACTTGACAATATTATTGTCTGTCATGTCTGTAATGTACCAAAAATTACTTGACTGTAGACAGTAAAATAGTAAACATGGGTCTCCACTTAGAGTTGGAGGTTGCAGAGAAGGCAATCTTCCAGCTCCAACCAAGTCAAATAAAAGAAGTTATCTAGAACCATTGCTATGTTCAGAAAAAGACATCCAGAGCTGCCAACCATTCTTTTTTGCCAGATTAAAAAAACAACAACAGAAATACGGCATTCCCATTTTTCCATGTTAAATCCCTTTTCCTAATTTTCATTACTTTGGGTTCCTAACTCACATTGACCTTAAAGTGATCCATTAACTTTGTACAATTTCAACCAAACTCACTAGGAGATTTCCCACTTCTCTTGTACCTTGTTGTTTGGCTTATGGTTCAGAAGAATGAAATGGGTTTTTACTTTTTAAATGTCTCCATAATCATGGATATATTTAAGAGTGAATTTGAGAGCATCTTTAGAGAGTTTCCGACCGTAGTCAAAGAGTATCTGAATTTTGGATACTCAATCGTCCATAGTATCCAAATTCGGATACTTCACGCGAATGTTCGGGATGAAATCAGATATTAATTTTCTCTGTTTTCACTTGGTAAACTTTATTCTTTATGAAATTCTCACATATCATTTTTAAGAATCATACAATGAAATTGGTATATGATTGAAGTCTCAAACATTACTTTGGGGAGAAATATAAAGTTAATGGATCACTTTTACCTCTTACCATTACCTGATGTTTTGTAGGACAAAGGCAGACCAACTAATGTAGTTGCCCATCTAAATTACACATCATATCCAGTGATGATTTTTGTTAACACTTCAATGGTCAATTGACATTTAACCAGAATTCATTACCTGTAAGATAACAAATTGTTCATCTGCCTCTTACTCTTCCTTTGCAGGTGAGGTGTTGAATGTCCAGCAGAGGGTAGCAGACCTAGAGTCCACCCTCCAAGCTGTCTTACAGGAAAAGAAGATGCAGGAGGAGGACTTTGCACAGAAGAGGGCCAAGTTCAAGGAAATTTACTTGACCAGAGAACGTAAGTGACCACACTACTATTCATTATTGAACATAATAAAGGCCTGTTTTGTAATATATTCAAATGTATTGATCTGTGATCAAACTTATCATATAGCTATTTAATCCAGGCGGATTGGGGACCAGAGAGACTTAAAAAGGACCACCATGCAAAGAAAGCACATGAAATGTGTTGGAACAGTTGTGTGATATCAAATATATGCCCAACATTTTGCAAAGGGTTGTGTAATTCATAAACAATGCAATTGATTACCACTACTTACAGAACTATTGTAGCCTCATAGTTCCATACGCGCCAAACGTTTGCGAGTGTGCCAATTGTACTCTTGGTACGTTTGGAGACAATAGAATAACGGATGATGCGTTCGTCAAAAGACAAAAAGGTAGTCTCAAGTATGCATACCCATGAACACAGGGTTGTAGTATGGTGATGGTGTGCTTTTTTCCAATCATATAATTTTATGATGTTTTTGGTGGAATGGACTACTATAAGAATTTTATTTTTGGGTAGTGGTACCCTTTAATAGGACGAGCTTGCCGTTCTGAATGCTGCAGCTGCTGTCATTCTTCTTCTTCCGCATAGTGACCACATTCAATTTAGTGATTATTCTGTCAGTTTAATTTGATTGTATGTGCATAATGTGATGTACACTAGGACAATGTACTAGTCAACAGGGTTAACACCCTACTCTTTTCGCTAAGTAGACTAGGTTCTTTTCCGTGCATGTGACTGTCTCAAACACTGGACCTCCATTTATCATCCTAACTGAGGGACGGCACAAATCCCATCCTATTTGACAGCAAGGCTTGAAATGGACAATCATTCAGTAAATGTATTCAATAAACATTTGTACCATTCCATTCAATGTTTTACAGAGGAGTTGATCAAAGAGGTTGAGAACATTCAAGAGGAGGAGAATAAGGCTGAGTGAGGATGTGACAGGATTTAAGGCTGCAGCCACTGTCTGTATAGAGAATGATACTTTTTGTGAATCTAGACATTTCAATTAAACTTTCTCCTTCCAATGTTTCACAGAGGAGCTGATAAAGGAAGTTGAGATCATTCAAAAGCAAAAGAAGAGACTTAGTGAGGAGCTTGCGGGTCTGAACTCTGAAGGATGCAGCGGCTGTCATTGAGAGCACCGGATATATCAGAAATTATGTTTTGATTTGGACAATCATTCAATAAATTTATTCAAGAAACATTTGTACCATTCCATTCAATCATGTTTCACAGAGGAGCTGATCAAGGAAGTTGAGATCATTCAAGAGGAGAAGAAGAGACTTAGTGAGGAGCTTGCGGGTCTGAAGGCTGCAGCGCCTGTCAATGAGAGCACCATATATATCAGAAATTATGCTTTGAATGGACAATCATTCAATAAATGTATTCAAGAAACATTTGTACCATTCCATTCAATGTTTCACAGAGGAGCTGATCAAGGAAGTTGAGATCATTCAAGAGGAAAAGAAGAGACTTAGTGAGGAGCTTGCAGGTCTGAAGGCTGCAGCGCCTGTCATTGAGAGCATCGGATATATCAAAAATGATGTTTTGATTTGGACAATCATTTAATAAATGTATTCAAGAAACATTTGTACAATTCCATTCAATGTTTCACAGAAGAGCTGATCAAGGAGGTTGAGAACATTCAAGAGGAGGAGAAAAGAAGGCTGAGTGAGGATGTGACAGGATTTAAGGCTGCAGCCACTGTCTGTAAGAGAATGAGACTGTTTGTGAATCTAGACATTTCAATTAAACTTTCTCCTTCCAATGTTTTACAGAGGAACTGATCAAGGAAGTTGAGATCATTCAAGAGGAAAAGAAGAGACTTAGTGAGGAACTTGCGGGTCTGAAGGTTGCAGCGGCTGTCATTGAGAGCAGCAAGGAGGAGGAGATTGAAGAGGTCAAGCGCAAGTGGAGTGACGAGGTGGCCTCCCTCCAAGAGATAGTCACACGTAAGTATGAATTGCCTGGAAGGTTCTGGTAAAACTGTGCTTGAGACCGAGATACTTGACCTGTTCCCTACTACATGTTGCGATCCATATAAGAGCTTATACACGGCTGACCAGATTCCTGTTGGAAATGGGTTTAAGCGTTGGCTCTTTAAGAACAATTTTCCTAAATGCTTTTCTTAGTTTTAGTTTTGTGTGAAAATACCTTTAACTTGGGTTTCATGGGTATCATGGTTGTTGTCAACATGCGAATGCCCATTATGTCCTTCTGGGTCACGTTTTGTGATCAATACATCATTGTTTATTCATCATACCGGAAAAGGAAACAAATAAAAAACAAAGACCCTTGATATTGTTTTTCAGACAAAAAAATAAATATCACACACAGATCTTTTTACGGTTCCACATCTGCAAATCTGCATTGTGTCTGACACTCTGGTTTAGTCATGAGATTTGATAGCTGCAAGAAATTGAGATTCATGACATTTATTTTTTATTGCCCACAGATACTGCAGCCATCACAGCAGAGGAGACGGCCATGACGTATCTGAGGGAGAGAGATAAGTTGTTATCTCTCAATGATCGGCTCACCCAAGAGCTGCAGGAACGCACTCAGAATCTACCAGAAGGGTAATTTGGGAGCTTTCATACGATGAAACATTTTAAACTTTTGATCACAATACAGATATTTACCTCCTTCGTCACTGTTGTAACCCGACTTGATCTTTCTGTTTGATCATTACTTCAGAAAGTTCAAGCTGGGTCACAATGCTGACAGAGATGGTAGATGACTGCCACAAATGTCGTAGATAACGGCTGCTAAGAAATACCTTCTCCAAAAAAAAGAAGAGAGAAATCTATGACATTTACTCTTATCACTTATAACTGAAGTATTGTATAGACTCTGTTCATATTAAAGGGACTTAGTAACATTGTCCAAATCCTCAAAATAAAATTTTAATTCTAGCGGTTCCCTCATACCTTGTTGTATTCGTATTAACAATAAAATCATGGGACAGGTTTCGGTTTTTCAAATTTCCATTTCGTTACAAAGATATGTGCGATCGAAGTATTCAGATAAGAAAAACTCCGGGAGAGTTTTTCTTATCGTGTACAAAGTGAGTGCAGTGAGTTAGTGAATATCACCCGAATATCACTTTGCATTTTCGCTCATTACTTGGCCATGCAATGTCCATTTGACTTGAAATTTTCACACATTACCCTGTGGATATATGAAATAACAACAATATACATTGCATCAACCATTCATCACTTTTTGCACATGTCAACAAAGTTACTAGATCCCTTTAACACATGAGTTGTTATTAAAGTGGTATTGTTGAATGTTTATTTGTTACATAATCCCCTCTTCAGATTCTGCGAACACACAATACTTTTTAAAATCATATTTAAAATTGTGATAAAAACATAAACATGCATGGATAAAATTGAAAAGTTGTGAACTAGTCGATGAGTGTATTCATCACCTAAATTGTGTTCCTATAAATCTCCCTTCTTTAGCAGCAGAACCCTGACAACATCAGGTAGCAACAGTCTTCTGACCAGCATGACCAAGTCTTTCCGCAGCCTGACCAGTGCGACCAGCCCGTCACCCACGAGGGAGGAGAAGGCCCCACCCCAAGCCCCCATTCCATCCACGGGAGACCAGTACCTGGAGCAGAGTATGTTGAAGGTAAGGATGTGAAGAATATCTGGCTTCTTGTTGTCAGATTTTACATGATTCTAGTGAATTTTACCTTAATTATGTTTCAAAGTAAATTCAGTGCAGTGAGGATATGAAGAATACCTGGCTTCTGTATCCAATGTTTTGCCAGATTTTACATGATACTTGGTAGAACAGACAGACCTCTTGAACTGGTAGAACAGACCTCTTTTTTTCTTTGAACAACTTACTTTACCCCTTAAATGCTAAAAAGAGTATCTTAAAATGATGAAAGAATGCCAGTATTTTTTCATAGTGTTAAATGTAAAACAAATTTTCAGAATACTACTTTAAATCCAAATTTTGTTTTCCTCTGATAACTACATTTCTTAAAGCATTTTCCAACACAATTGTTGAACCAAGTATAAACTGTTAATTTATTAACTAGGGCTCTATTTGATATTCCAAGGCGTAATATATACGAACCATATTTTCAAACTAATGTTACACAAATGTTTTTACTATATTTTCAGGCTCAGAAAGACACAGAGCTCCTCCGTGCTGTGGTGGTACCTCTGGAACAGGAGATTGAGAATCTCAAGCAGAAACTTCAAGATTTTAGCAGCCAAAACAGACTCCTTCAATCCAGACTTAGGGTAGGACACTTATATTCATATTCTCGAGTGATAACTATGTCAGTTGTGATTAAAGTTGAAGGCGAGATTAGTTAGATGCAACTTGCTTGTAATAAAATAAATATTTTTAGAAAACTGCAAGATTCTAGCAGCGAGAACAGGCTCCTTCAATCCAGACTTAGGGTAGGACAATTACATTCATATTCTCGAGTGATAACTAACTCAGTTGTGACTAAAGATAAAGGCCTGATTAGTTTATAGATGCAAGTTGCTTGTAATAAAATATCTGTTGCAGAAAACTTTCAAGATTCTAGCAGCGAGAACAGGCTCCTTCAATCCAGGCTTAGGGTAAGACACTTTTACCCATAAACTGGAGTGATAAGTTACCTCAGTTGTGCTTTAACCCTTTGCTTACGGCAACCTGGGCTGCAGAAAGAGATACAATCGATTGTAAGTTACAATTAATTGTAAGTGAGATCATGTGTTCCAAATGCGCCATTCTGATTGGTTGAAATGCGAAAATTTTCTGACTTAATTAATTAATTGTTACTTACAATCAATTGTATCTCTTTCTGCAAGTGTACTATGTAGAATGTCTTAGATAGGGATTTCAATATATCAAAGGGAGCAGGTCAAGTTGAAGTCATGATTACTTAGACACAAGTTAAAGGGATCTAGTAACTTTGTTGACATGTGCAAAAAGTGATGAATGGTTGATGCAATGTATATTATTGTTATCTCATATGTCCACAGGGTATTGTGTGAAAATTTCAAGTCAAATGGACATTGCATGGCCAAGTAATGAGCTTCTATGATATTCTATAACTCACTGCACTCACTTTGTACACAGAAGAAAAACTCATCTAAATACTTCGATCGTACATATCTTTGTAACAAAAGGGAAATTTGAAAAACCGAAACCTGTCCCATGATTTTATTGTTAATACGAATACAACAAGGTATGAGGGAACCGCTAGAATGAAAATTTTATTTTGAGGATTTGGACAATGTTACTAAGTCCCTTTAATGACAAAGTTGAGTTAGTACTCGTTTCTATTCTTTGCTTTCTTTGTAGAAAGCCATTGCTTGAAAGACACTTTCTCTAATCTCAAAAATTCTGGGCCCCGTCTCATAAAACTTTTCCAATTGTTGTAACTGGCCATTTATTGTAACTATTATGGCAACAGCCAATCAGCATTGGGGAGTATTAGCTGTTGCCATGGTAGTTACAATAATTGGATACTTACAACAATTGGAAAGGTTTTATGAAATGGGTCACTGGATGACGTTATGTGAGATGTTACCAAGAATCATGTCACTGTTCTAATGTTGTGATTTTATGCAGAGAAATAATTTAAAAAATTGATTTTGTGGTTACATGTTAAATTATTAATTTCTTGTTTTCTCTGTCCAGAAAGCCATGGTTGGCAAGGATCCATCAGATTTCTGGTCATCGGATGGCATTCTCTTTGATGACAATAAGGATGATATTAGTGTCCTAAATGAAAAGGTAAGTGAAGGCTTGCCGGTGTTCTATCAAATAGCTTCTTAATTCATTGATTGCCTGTAAACCTTCAAACTTTGAAATGTGATTTGAAGTTCTATAGTTTCCTTTTAAAGACATTTGATTTTGCAGATCCACGATTTATAATAGGTGTTGGAGATGGAGAAATCTACGTGAGTTGATCGCTTTCTATCAAACATAAAATATTTAGTATGATCAAACTTAGAATGTGATATTGATGCTTTCTAACATTCCTTTCATTCTTTTATCTGCATGTCCAGGACTTGAATAAGGTAGTGGAAACTTAGATGGCATCATTTGTTTGGAGTTGTATATTGTTAAAAATTTAACTTCAAGATGACTGCGTTAAAGTTTACTGTGCATATACTCATTGCACCGTATATGATCTTTGTTATTTAAAATTTTATATTTGTTTTCATCCAATCTATTGTTTGCAGATCCAGGATTTGAACAAGGTTTTGGAGGTAGAAAAGGCTGCGCGTGTTGATCTGGAGCTGTACGTGGCCGTGCTCGGCAAACAGAAGAACTTCAGTATTTCAAAAGTTATTATATTTAATCTTAGATTGTTTGTTTAATTCAATCTTTTGTTTGCAGATCCAGGATTTAAACAAGGTTTTGGAGGTAGAAAAGGCTGCGCGTGTTGATCTGGAGCTCTACGTGGCCGTGCTCGGCAAACAGAAGAACTTCAGTATTTCAAAAGTTATTCTATTTAATCTAAGATTGTTTGTTTAATTCAATCTTTTGTTTGCAGATCCAGGATTTGAACAAGGTTTTGGAGGTAGAAAAGGCTGCGCGTGTTGATCTGGAGCTGTACGTGGCCGTGCTCAGCAAACAGAAGAACTTCAGAACTTCTAAAGTTATTCTATTTAATCTAAGATTGTTTGGTTTATTCAATCTTTTGTTTGCAGATCCAGGATTTGAACAAGGTTTTGGAGATAGAAAAGGCTGCGCGTGTTGATCTGGAGCTCTACGTGGCCGTGCTCGGCAAACAGAAGAATGTGTGGGAGGACGAGTGTGACAAGATGAGGGATGAACTCAAAGATGGTAAGTCTATTAACCCCTTGACCATGGGAACCGAGTGGGTTGTGTACAAAGTCTATGGGGATTTCATAAACTCGTAGGGAACGGGTTAACTTATTGCCTGCCGGAACCTGGTGGGCCCTATAATTATTTATTCTGTGGACGTTTCAAAATCTAGCAGGGAACAGGTTAATTCGTTCCCTCCTAGATATTGAAATTCTCTTGGAGTTGTCTATAAAGACCTACATGTATAATTAAACAGTCACCTCAATTTTCTGTTGAAAGGTCCCATTAGTGAGAAAGCTCATTGAATATGAGATGAAATGCCCGCAGACTCACTTTGAGCTGCAGATGACATGGCAGATGGCCAACGACCAATTCCTTGAAGCCCAGAGACTTCAGATGATGGATATGAAGCCATTTATGAGAAACAGATCTATCTATATATTTTCCAGAGGTTCTTAATTCAATTTTTCTATTCCTTTTTCATTTTTAGTCTGTAAACTCCTTCAGCATGAGAAGCAGGCATTACTTATCCCATAGACTTCAGATGATATATATGAAGCAAGCAATTTACAAGATTTCCTCAAGATTCTTAATTATTGTTTTCATTTTCTCTTTCTTTTTAGTCTGTAAACTCCTTGAGCATGAGAAGCAGGCTCACTCGCAGCTGCAGCAGACGTGGCAGATGGCAAATGACCAGTTCCTCGAATCCCAGAGACTCCAGATGATGGACATGAGGCGTATGGAGAGCGTCCTGTCGGAGGAGCAGCAGCGACAGATTGTAGAGCTGGTCAAGAAGGACAAGGAGCGGGAGGAGCAGGAGGAGAAGGTCAGGGCCCTGCAGGAGAAGAGGGAGAGCCTGGAGAAAAGACATTCCAACGGGGTGAGTACAATAGTATAATTACAATAGTTTTTAATAATAATCATCTTCAACATAAAAATCATTATAATAATAATAACCATTACTATCATCAATCATCATGAACATGATATTAATCATCATTGTCATTATCGTCATCATTATCATCATCATCGTCATCATCATCATCATCATCGTCATCGTCATCATCATCATCATCATCATCATCATCATCATCATCATCATCAACAACACCACCACCAATAACCCTTTGGCTTTCATGCAAGGAGGTAGGGAAACAAGAACAACTGAAGAATGTAACACTACATGTTTTGAAATGGTAAACAAAAATCTGTTGATATTTATGTGAACCATAGAATTAATTCACCCTGATAGTAAGATAAACCTCAGTCATACATCTATGGTAATATTGAGGCAGTATTATCAATTATGTTCCTAATAGTATTCTTTCTGTGCTTGTTCATTACTCCTAACCTGGCAGCAAGAGGTGCCTGTCACACAGGTCCCATCAGCCGCCACTGATCCCCCAACCTTCCAGATCAGCGATGACATAGAGGACAGCGACGATGCTCTCCTTGTACCATCCTCAACATCCGACGCACCTGTCAACTCTACCCCAGCGAAACATGACGGCCCCTCGACGAACTTCGCCACGCCCAATGTCGATCCTGAGGAACTTCTCCAGTTTGACCCGACGTCGTCGACCACGTCTACGGACTCCCCCGATGGAAGGGGTCAGAGGGCAGCAAGTAATCGCAGCCTGTCTGAAATCGGCGCCCAGAGCGGACATAATACGTCTGACCTCCTGGGAACCAGCTACGACTCTGTGTCGATGTCGTCCACGATCAGCCTGACCGAGGCGCAGGAAAGAGCTATCTCAGGTGTGTTTATATTTCATTAACCCGTTGCTTAGGGGAACCGGGTGAGTGATGTACAAAGTTTATGGGGACTTTAGAATCTCGTAGTGAACGGGTTAACAGAGCTGCCAAGTGTCCCTGAATCAGAAGGAGGCTCCCTGAAAATGTACCTAGATTTTTCTGCTTCCTGACAAACAAAATTGAAAAATCTCCTTGATGAAGCAAAGATTTTCCCGTTGTAGTGCATGTATTTCATAACTATCTTCCTGATTGCTTTTTGAAACTTCCCTGAATTTGACATGTCAATGTTGCCAGTTCTGTATTCATTTATTTAGTGCTCTTTTAACAGGGACGCCAGTTTTCTGGGAAAAGCCTGAAATTCAGACCTTGTTCCCATTAAAAGTTCAGGTTTATTTGACTTATTTTCCACATAACCAAGGTATCATTGCTCAGATATTGGCTTATAGTTTGCTGACTGAAACTTGGCCCAAGCATAAGCATAACTTCATATTAATTTATGTTAAATATAATTGTTGTCATTATTTTGTTCACTTAATTTCATCTTGTTATGGTGTCTTCATATTCAAACTCAAGGTACTCCCGAGTCAGAAGAAATGAAGAGTGTGCTGGCCAGTGCGCGGTCCAAGCCTGACCATCACTCCATGGCAGGCAAGAGAGTGGTCAGCGACACAGAGTGGACAAAGCTACAGGAAGAGGTGGGGAAAATTATAATGATAAGGACTATAATGATGATGATAGTGATGATGATGATGATGATGATGATGATGATGATGATGATGATGATGATGGTGGTGGTGGTGGTGGTGGTGGTGGTGGTGGTGGTGGTGGTGGTGGTGGTGGTGGTGGTGGTGGTGGTGGTGGTGGTGGTGGTGGTGGTGGTGGTGGTGGTGGTGGTGGTGGTGGTGGTGGTGGTGGTGGTGGTGGTGGTGGTGGTGGTGGTGGTGGTGGTGGTGGTGGTGGTGGTGGTGGTGGTGGTGGTGGTGGTGGTGGTGGTGGTGGTGGTGGTGGTGGTGGTGGTGGTGGTGGTGATGATGATGATGATGATGATGATGATGATGATGATGATGATGATGATGATGATGATGATGATGATGATGATGATGATGATGATGATGATGATGATGATGATGATGATGAAGGCGATGGTGATGGAAATGGATATGGTGATGATATTGGTGATTATCTTGATTATGATTTGCAAAGGAAAAGCTAGGCAGACCGTGTGACATGATTATGTCTAGCAATTGTGACAAGTTTGAATTATTATTCTGTAAGCATCATCTGATTGCATTGTGAGAAAGAAATCTTGTAAAAATTAGATCAGATTATCTGGATGTATCGTCAGAAGGAATATTGTTAAAATATATATCTATTCTCAATTTTAGATTCGATTTGCGAGGGAAAAGCTTGGTAGCCCGTGTGACATGTGCGGCAACTATGAACAGCAGCTGCAGAGCCTGCAGACTAAGTACACAGAAACTCTGGAGTCAGCACGCAATCTTAGACAGGTAGGATCATCTGTTTCACAAATGTAACTATTGATCAGATTGAGCATTACTCTACAAATACCCATGCTCATTGGTCTACAAACAGCTAATGTTCAATTTGACTTGCATGTGCCTGCATGTGCAATAATATAGGACCCAATCTTAAGTAGAGTGCTAGAAAAGTAATTAACTGTACAACTCTTTCAGAACAATGAAGTGAAAAGACCATTGGTTAATGTCACATAACAAATGATGTGTGCTTGATAATGAGAGAGTCCACAAAGGAAATTTTAATTGATATAGTGTAGAAATCCATAAATACAATCTTGTATTTGTATGATTCCATCCTCTACTCAATGACATTATTTAGTTTGCATAATAATTCTGAATGTTTCTTGCTTGGTGGCTAGCTTGCAATCACTCTTTAACTATACAGTTATTCCATTTAGGACTGTTAACAAAATACAAATCTGTATTGCTTTGATTTCTCCCAGCAACTGGAGGCAGAGATTGACAATGTCCTGAGGGAGCAGAAGTTGAGGTCGGAGCTCGAGGAGAGTCTCAAGAATGCAGCTGAAGATGCCCAGATTCAGGTTAGGAGGCAGCATTTTTTATGGTTGATAAGGCAAGCCTCCACACTAGTCCTTTTCCCTCCTTACCCATTTGGGCAACTAAAAAAGTGGATGTTCAAATTTGACTTGCCCCAAAAAGAAACAATGGGAAAAAAGAAGTATTACTTGTGCTAGGTAATTCGATCTGCTTAGCTAATTTCTCTTTTGTTTGTAGATAAGATTTACACCTAATGAATAATATTTTTCTCTCATAGTTGACAAAAAATGTTAGTTACCTGATTGAGTCACCAAACTAGACCATTTATGAAATAGTGCTTGCCCGACATAAATGTTGCCCTAGGCAATAGGGCAAGTTCTAGTGTCAAGCCCTGTAATATAGGGTTGACAGAGTTACTTCACTTGTTAATCGTGATGTCATGAGCATATCCAATACTCGGAATTAACACAGACCTTCTAGCCCATGGCCACAAACAAATTAGCCTCGGGCCATCAAATTTTATTGATCTTGAGGCCTGGTCACACAGGACACGACTAGACCCACGAATGCAGTACGCATTGGTACGAATCTATGGCAAGCCGTTTTTACATTTATTCCTATTTCTTGATATCAAGAATTTAATTATTGATATCAAGAATGCATTTCTTGATATCAAGAATTACCAATGCTTAACAACAGAAAAAGTATTTCTTGATATCAAGAATGCATTTCTTGATATCAAGAATTCGATTTCTTGATATCAAGAATTCGATTTCTTGATATCAAGAATTCGATTTCTTGATATCAAGAATTGAATTCTTGATATCAAGAAATAGGAATAAATGTTAAAAACGGCTTGCCATAGATTTGTACCAATGCGTACTGCATTCGTGGGTCTAGTCGTGTCCTGTGTGACCAGGCCTTTAAATTCCACTGGTCCGAATGGGCAACCAAATATACCAGAATTGTGAATGGGCTTCTAGAATTTGCACGATCTTGGTTTTTACTTTGCCCGACTGTGCATTGATGTACATTTGTTATTGTACTATGTAATATGTTATTATTATGAGTTTAGATTTAATCTTATTGAACCCATATCTTTTCTCAGATTTTCCCAGATCAACAGACTAACCGCCAAGAGTCTAAAGCCCGGCGCAGACAGAGCCGACTCGACCCGATCCGACGGGTTTCAATCAGGCTAGAGGTGGGCCCGGTCTGTCTGATCCGTTTTATCGTGTTGAATTGGCCCCAACTAGCATCCGACTGTCTTTCGACTGGCAAAATGTGTGTCGCAAGGCACTGAAAACTGAGCCGATCCGAATGAAAACCAGTCGAATCGGGTCGAGTCGGCTCTGTCTGCAGAGGTCTTAACTCCTCCTCCCCAACATAGTTGTGATTGTGATTGTTATTGTTATTATGTTTTTTTTTATCTGCTATATGCTATATACATTTTGTATGGAATTGTCATTCTTTTCTTGTCTCAGATCAACACATTGACGACAAAGAACAGTGAGTCTGAGCAGCTTTTGTCCTCCATCAGACACCAGTATCTGAAGTCACAAAATGAGATACATTCCCAGATGGTAAGTAAAGGTGGCTCAAAATAAACCCTTTTGAAAGGGATCTAGTAACTTTGTTGACATGTGCAAAAAGTGATGAATGGTTGATACAATGTAAATTGTTGTTATCTAATATGTCCACTGGGTATTGTATGAAAATTTCAAGTTTAATGGACGTTGTATGGCTGAGTAATGAGCAAAAATGCAAAGTGATATTCACTGACTCATTGCACTGACTTTGTACACAGTTACGACTTTCCAGTGGACAGTTTACCGATACCTGTCCCATGCTTCTATTGTTAATACGAATAAAACAAGATTTGAGTGAACCGCTAAAATTCCAATTGGATTTTGAGGAGTTGGACAATGTTACTAAGTCCCTTTAATGTTACCCTGGTTGCCCAGTTAGGCATTTTTATCAATAAATTTCATAATTTGGTTGCCCAATTATCCTATTTATCGGTATTCAAACTGTACCTGTGTCTTGATTAAAACATTGGAATGCAAGTGTTTAAAATAGTGTGTAACAAGATTTTAAATATATATTTATGTTGTAAATTTTTATTTCTATTTGGTAATGTTGCTTCATAATGCATTTGTATGATGAGTGGTTGATACAATGTATATTGTTGTTATCTGATATGTCCACTGGGTGTTGTGTGAAAATTTCAAGTTAAATGGACGTTATATGGATGAGTAATGAGCAAAAATGCAAAGTGATATTCACTGACTCATTGCACTGACTTTGTACACAGTTACGACTTTCCAGTGGACAGTTTAACATCTAAACACTGCAATCCTAAATATCTTTTTAACGAAAGGGAAATTTGAAAAACCAAAACCTGTCCCATGTTTTTAGTGTTAATTCGGAAAACCGCTAGAATTCCAATGGGATTTTGAGGAATTGGACAATGTTACTACCTTACTAAGTCCCTTTAATGTGAAATTGATTCTTTCTTTGCAGCAAATTCTATTAGAGTCAAGAGACCACCTTTATCAAGAGGTGAGTAAAAAGACCAATTGTTTATTGATGTGTTGTTTGGAATAAAAATTGTTGTCAGAAAGAAGTGGCTTAATAAAACAAAACTACTCAGTTTCCACTGTAGTAGTTTGATACAGTGAAACCTGCCTTAATAATAATAATAAAAAACAGAACTGCCAAGTCTTCCTGATTTTGCAGGAGACTTCCTGAAATTAGACCAAAATTACTGCATCGGATAGCCAATCTTCCTGATTATGGAAATATTATTGTCATTAAGTGGTATGCATTTTATGGATATCTTCCTGATTTCTGATGAAATTTCCCGAAATCTTCCTGATTGTTGAATTTCAATGTTGGTAGCTCTGATAAAGAATATTAATAATTTCAATTTCTATAGTGCCTGATGTTAAAGTTATTGTTGGCGCTTTACAAAAGCACAAATAATTATTTAATGCTACTTAAAACATAAAAACATTTGTATAACTTACAGTTCAACTTACTGAAGTAGTTACAAAATTACATGCTTATGTATATTGATTATTTGGGGTATAGTTTACTTTCATGACAAACAAAATTATGTATGGTTAACCATAATTACAACAAAATGCATATAGTGTCTTAATATTGCCTTAAATAGTTAGTGCCAATCTTTATTATTCAATCATCATTTCAGGTCACCAAGTTACAGAGAGAGAACGAGAGTCTGAGTGCCAAACGATCGTTACACCAATCCCTCCAGAACAGTGAGCCATTCGACTTGCCAACAACAATAGAGGTAAAGTCTATTAAAATCTTTAGAAAAAAGCGTACATGTAGTTTAGGGATTTTCTGTTGAGAAACATGAGGAAGGGTAAATCTGCGACACTTGAAAAGAGATTTGAATGTTACTCGGTCCCTAATCAAATGTAGTTCTAAATTACAATGATTGTTTCCAAAAAGAAAATTACTGAATTTTGTTTTTGTTGGAAAAACGGACTTTAGGTACATATGATTGAAACAAGGTTATGACTCGTAATAATAGCAAACAGGTTTAAAGTTTTATTTCTCTTAAGAAGTATGAGCTGAAGGAAACATTTTCTGTGCTAGCAGGAATTGACTGGTTTTTCATTAAAGTACTGTGATTATATTGTGACTGCAGGTGTATAAATATGTTTGTACATGGTCATATTTGAATTGTTTGATTAGACTTGCTGTACATTGTATCATGGCGGGAATAAGACTGGGATGTGAATTGAGCTTTATCATGATTCTGATCCTTATAATATATTGTTCTTACATGATCTTCAGTTGTGGGTAACTGTCAATTTTAATGATTTACATTGTGCCTCAATTATGGTTGTATAATTCTAGGAATAAGTGGCAGATAATAATATGACAAATTTACATTCAATTTAAGGATCTTCATCGGCTGTGCATGAAGTATCGTGATGACATCGTGACAGTGCGGGTGAATGCAGACCACAATGAGGGCTCCCTCCGCAGTGAGCTGAGTTTCATCAAAGAGCAGCTTGAGTCGGAGCAGCACCAGCGCATGACGATGGAGGACACTTACCAGACAGAGCTGGACGACTACAAAGAAGAACTACGTAAGGAATACTACTCTTTATTATTATTATCCATTTCGTTGTGGTTATTATTTTCTCCTTGACCAAAGAAGCATAAATAAATACAATCGCCCAAATTCTCATCAGTGGCTCAACTTGAGCCTGGCCTAAAAAGACAAAGACTACCGGTAACCAGTTAACCCACTTTGCACCACAGCAGACCTATTGTCTCGTTGCTATGGTCCCCGGAGATATTCTAATGGTTTTCTTTCATTATCCAGTCAATCCCTTGAGTTCTGATTATAAGCATCAGGACAATGGGCCCTTTGAAATTCACTAGTATAACAGGTCACCAGCAATACAGTGTCCAGGATGATCCAGGACGCAATTTGGCTGATGACAGAGTATGACTGAATTTCAAAGGGCCCATTGTCCTGATGCTAATAATCAGAACTCAAGGGATTGACTGGATAATGAAAGGAAACTATTAGAATATCTCTGGGGACCATAGCAACTACACAATAGGTCTGCTGGTGCAAAGTGTTACCGGTAGTCTTTGTCTTTTTAGGCCGGGCGCAAGTTGAGCCACTGATGAGAATTTGGGCCATTATGTTCAGTACACATTATCAGTGAAACAATATCCTAGAAGAACAAAAAACACCTCACTAATCTTTACTCACAAAGAAGCATTTTGCAGGTATTTTTGTTGGCTTGCCTGACATTGTTAAGAACCAGTTAACCATATCAACGAAAAGCCATGTCAGCACGCTTTGGTATTCTACATCCCATGTAACCTTCACACACGGTCGTAGCGACTTACGTAATACCTATTCAACAGGGGGGGATGAATGAATAGATCATCCCCCCAGTTGAATGGGTATCAATGACATGTCTACGCCCGTGCCTTCACACAGTCATTGTGTAGCTCCCTTGTTTCCTTTATGCACACAGTCCTGCTAAGAAGCTTGAAGGATGAGCACGAGCGAGAGAAGAAGTCAAGAACTGAAGCGGAAGAGAGTCTGAAGGAGATCCAAGAATCCAAGAAGTCGCTGCAGGCCAAGTCCAAGGAAATCATCACGACTCTCAAAACGCAGGTGGAGGAGTTAACTGCAACTAAGGTACAATTTAAAGAAATAATCTCTTTTGCCTTGTGGCCCAGTCGAGCAAGTAAAAACAGAAGATTCTTCAAATTCTAGTGGCCCAAAACCTAAATATGGTGGCCCCAAACAAAGCAAAAAACAACATTGCAAATTCTGTTTACATTTTTTTGCCCATTCAGGACAGTGGAATTTAGCATCAATACAATTTTGTGGCCCAGAGCTAATTATGAGTAGCTCCGGTAGGTAGCACAGCAAATTTTCAGTCCTCAAGGTTTGGTTTCAAATTTGGCATTTTCAAAGAAGACAGATCTATGATATGTTACAAATGTTCAGCCTTTTGACTATAGCACTGACATAATTGCTAATATAATTCTTTACATGCGTAACTTTCTTTCCTCTTCAGACAAAGCTCGAGGGAGATTTACAAGATAGGAGAAGTAAAGTTCATAATCTGCAAGCAGAGCTGGACAACTCAGAGGCCGTCCAAAAGGACTTTGTGAAGTTGTCGCAGTCGTTACAGGTAAGTTGATGTTAGAGCTGTGGTTTAATGGCCCTGACGTTGCTTTCAATTTGGGGATCATTTGGGTTTGATACCTAACCCATCACTTAATTGTACTTTGGTATAAAGGAAGACACATTATTCATATTTACTGTAGACACGTTTGATAAGTTTTTAAGTCATAATGAAATTAGTAATGTTAATGATAATGATAGTTATGATGATGACAATAATGATGACAACGACGGCGACAACGCAATGATGATGATGATTATGATTTTAATTATGATGATGTTGATGATGATGATTTTGAATATGATCAGGATATCAATGCAAATAATGGTGCAATTATGGCAAGTATTAATATTAATAATTATATGATATAATTTTTTTGCTGCAGGTCCAGCTTGAGCTTATTCGACAGAAGGATAACGAAGTAAGGTGGCAACACGAGGATGATGCGGAGAAGTGCAATAACTGTAAGATGGTTTTTGGTGCCAGCAAGAAGAAAAAGGTGAGTCCGTCAGGGGAGACAAATTATTTTTCGGGGCTAAACTTTTTAAGCCTACCTGCAGGAAAAAAGCACTCTTAAGGTTTGCTTTGCATTGCACTCTATTCCAATTTTAGGGGCTATTTTTTGGCATTTTGGTGGCTAAATTGTCCTGAGCCCCTTTATTTTTTTCATCACTGTAGTCAGGGCTCGACACTCGACACTCGACACTCGACACTCGACACTCGACACTCGGGGCCAGTGAAATTGCACTTTGGGCCAGCAAAAATTTGTAAAAGTCATATTTTGGTGGCCCGATCGGGCAAGCAGATTTTCAACCCGACATTGACAAAGTGAGAAAAATCTTGTTTTCTTCCATGTAATGCCTCATCTATTCTCACAGTTTTGATCAGGAAAAAGTGATATTTTGAATAGTAAAAAGTTTACGTATGAAATAAAAATTTTGGGCCAGTAAATTTGTCTTTCGGGCCACCAGAAAAGGGTAAGAAATTATTTCTCTGGCCCGACTGGGCCACTAACAAAAAAGGTTAGTGTGGAGCCCTGCTGTAGTTCATAGAAGTATGACTATAACTAGTAGCTCCACTTTAATTTTTTCCACTAAAGTTTTGTTTGTTGCCACCAACAAAAATTGAGAAAGAATGATTTTACTGACTCAACCAGCTCACTGGCAAAGAAGAGTTTAATACAGTCAAACATAGTGACCACCTAAGGGAAACAAGAAAGGTGGCCATTGTTGACAGGTGACCTCTATACACAGGTTCCATAACACAGTTTTTCTCCGCAAGGGACCCCTCTTCGTTGCTACTATATGCAGGTTTTGCAGCTATAGACAGGTGGCCACTGAGACAGGTTTGACTGTACTTTTGAGTCCTCCCCAATGTAACAGTTGTTTGTTTTCTTTACTCTTACATCCTAGCACCACTGCAAGCATTGTGGTAAGGTGTACTGTCACGACTGCACTCAGAAGACGGTGGAGAGCGGGCCGAGGCGACGGAAGATGCCCGTCTGCGACGTCTGCCACACGCTGCTCGTCAACGAATCGGCGCCGTACTTTAGCAAAGAGGCACCGGATAATACGTAGCAGGACATTATTGGGTTATTATTACAATTAATATAGTTATATTAGTATTATATACTGTAAATAGCACTTAATTCCCATTGTTTGACATTCTCATTATGTAGCCATTTGACAATACGTGACATCAATGAAAGGAATCTCTCTTACCCATACAAATTAGATTTTCAACGATTTGTATAGAATGATGTTGTTTCACACTAACTTCCCTCTGTTTTACATTCTCTTGTCCATGGTCATAGGAAATTATGTGCAGACTGGATAATTGTTAGCGAGTTTGGATGATATCGTTTATCTTCAAATATTTTCTTAGGAACGAGGCAATTCTGTAGAAGGAATACAGACTCTCTCTCTCTCTCTCTCTCTCATGTTCTTTTCTTTTTTGAAAATTAATTTATTCTCATTTCTGCTCTCTACCCAGAGGGGTGTTTCACTAAACACTAAAATCGATTTTAGCATCTTCTAAATCACTAAAAAATCGTTCCTAAAATCGATTTAGTATGCTCCCTGGGGAGTCAATAAGGTGCTTACGATAATTGTGTGGGTCTGGACTGTACCTAAGGACCAGGGATAGTAATAATGAAAATTGCTTAGAAGCTGTTCTGCGCTATACAAATAATTTATCCTTTTATTATTCTTGATATAATTTTTTAGTATTGTAGCATTTCACACCAAATGTCTAAATACAGTCAAACCTGTGTATAGTGACCACCTAAGGTTAACCGGAAAGTGGCCACTGTAGACAGGTGACCTCTATAGATAGCTTCCATAACATTGTCTGCAGGGATTCACTTTTGGCGGTCACTATAGGCAGGTTGGCTGCTGTAGACAGTTTGCCACCAAGACTGGTTTGACTGTATTTATTTTTCTCTGTATGTTCACGTCTCCTGACCATTTATGTGTTCTAGGATAATACACTCTCCCTTCCGTCTGTTTAACATGCCCATTGTTATGGTAATTTCATTTCATTTAGTTTATTTCCACAAATTTGAATAAAAACATACAAAAATTACAAAATTAGCACATTATAAATACAAACAAAATGTACAATAGAACAATATTCAAAGTGCGGGGGGAGAAGCAGAGGCCATTGACCTATCAAAGGCTTCTCCCCAACAAATAAGGTACTTAAAATAAGTGTACATATATATGAGTTAGCACCAAAAAAAGCACATCCCCCGTAAACGAACATCAAACAAAACAAAGGTGTAAATTGTATCAAATATTATCAAAATATTATCAAAAGTACAGTATTGATAGTACACTTGTACTGAATGAGAGCTTAGGTGATTGTTTTTAATCTCAATAAGTAGAGACAGAAGTACAAAAATGACTGAGCAAAATTCAGTATAATTATGAATTATTATTTGAGCTTGAAAAGAAGAAAACACTTTTTGTTTGTATACAGTGAAACCTCATTATAATGAGCACCTGTGATCCATTGAATTTACCTTGTTGTATCAGGGCTTAAAATTAATGAAATACATAAAAACCTGGATTGTGAAATTAACTAGTCCCAATATCAGGTACCCCATTATAAAGAGGTTCCGCTGTAATCCATTACATAACATGTGTGTTCTGATGATATGTTAGTCAAGATATGAAGGCTTCCTTTGAAGAAAAAAAAAGAATGAAGAGAAATATTCCCAAATCTCTATAGTATAGATAGATTGCCATGTTCTCTAAAACCACAGAAATCTGTTATTTGTGACATTGTTGGTAGATGTCCCTAAACATCTTTGTTACACAGTGCCTGGCATTGGAATGATACATGTACTGTATGTGTAAGTTTAACCTTCATGGTATTATTCCCCTCCTAAGTTACACAATTACTATGTTATATTTCATGTTAATTCTAATATTATTACATATTAAAATAATTTATTTTAAATCAATAAGCAATATGTATTCACTATAATGAATGAAAAGCTTAAAGCCATGTATCATTCATGCATACATGTAGAGGTTATCCGTCATTACTAATAATATTGTAATATATATTGTTTTATTTATACTCAGCAGCTTTTAATTGTGCTTCAGCAAGCGTTATCATTAATTTGATTAAAAGATCCTGGTCACCAAGCATAAAAGTCTTGGTAACTTTTTGTTTTGTGCAAAAAAACGTAAGTTGCAAGAGTTGGTCAAGATCACAAGTTTATATATATGCCTACTGTGTAAGCATATATTATCTACATGAAACAAGAGTGTTCTTGCGTAGCCTTGTATGTCAGCAATAGGAGTGTGAAAATAATGTGCTCGTCAACCCAGTCAAGTCTGTAGAAACTATCATTTGTTTAGGGTATGTGTGATCAGAGGAGAATAGTTTCATTTTAAATGTGTTTGATAGGTAGTTTATTTATTTCTGCAGCACTTTTCCATTTTCCATGTTTTGATATAATACACATTCTCCGTAGCTTCCAGCTTATGATACTTGGAGGACGCTGTACTCTCGGGATGAAAATGATTTGCATGGCAAAGCACAAATAATTCTCAATTCTTGCAGCGCAACGGTATAACTTGCATCCGTGCAACGCTCACCCTTCAGTCAGCTTGAAGAAGGCCATTATAGCAGCGGCCGATACATAGCTCTCTAGCATCGAAAGACATTGTGAGTCAATGTACCACAATCAATATCATTTCCCTTATTTTGAAATTTTTACTCATCATGTTTGATACACATGTAGTGGGTTATCTTTAGTTTAAGTCCTGTGTTTGAAAAGTGTGCATTGCATCTATTGATAGGCAAGGAAATGTTACAATGTTACAATGTTTTTCTTTCTGAGTTACAGAGTTACTTTGTGTACTGTTGCTACTAAATTGATTTTCATTTCATCTTGGGTCACATTTCCCATATGTTATTGAAGAATATTATATTTCAACAGATGTGCTTGTTCCATACGGTTTGCAGTTGACAAAGAGTTTTATCGTGATCGGTGGCGGAGCAACGATTGAGGTGCAATTTTATATCCCCTTATTCACCCCCGCCCCCCCCCCCCCCTCCCCGTCTCCCTCGTGCATGAACAAAAGAAAAGAAATTTATGCCAAATTTATGCCAGTAACAAATACAGAGTGAAACCTTGTTGTAACGAGCGCCTCTGGCCTTGATGTATCAGATACATGTATCTTGTTGCATAAAATACAAAGAGCCTGGACCTGTGAAATACGTAGCCTCGCTATTATCAGGTACCTTGTTATAATAGATAGAGTTTGTTGTAAAGAGGTTCCACTGTAGTGATTGTCTGTCTGGGGTCTGACAGATAACAATGCAGGTACCCTATTTGCTGCTGTATTAACCGCACATTTTTTCCCGCAGAAGAACTTTCAAAAAGGGGGGAGCGGTTAATACACAGAGTTAAAGAAACATATTTCATGAAAATATCACATATGGCTATATAATATCAGTTTATGTGTGGAGTAAAAAGCTTAATTGTCTTTTCACTTATGAAATACGCTCTGATCAGAAACAAGTATGTGACTTGTGTTGTTGATTATGTTGCAAGGGTTTCCAGCACAGTTTTATCATCTAGAAAAAGTTTTTTCCCCCTTCAATGTCAACCCAAAGTTGGGGGTGTGGTTAGTACATAGGTGCAGTTTATACACCGGCAAATACGGTACAGATTAAGCCTGATAGATTGAGACTGGACTGCGTTCCAGTTGTTATCGCACATAAAATATGCTCATGTTACTAAGATAGTTTGACATGAACTGCATTTATATTTCAATTATAAATGCACTATTAAAAATTAGAAGGAAAATTACTGAGAAAATTAGTCTAGGCTCAGTGTGTATAGTTTTTAAATCTTCCCTCCAAATGATTTGTTATCCTTATATAGTTTGTGGTTGTATATTATGCATAAATATATTGTGTGTATATTTGTTTAATTACATACAGCAAGTTGAATATTGTGCAATGTATTATTAAGTAAGTAATGGTCATTATACTTAGTGAAAATAATTATTATAATGAACAAACATTTTTTGGGTTAGTTATATTTCCCATTTTGATGGGTCTTATTATTATTATTAATGTGAGTAATATATTCCTTTAAAAGTCCATATGTTTGTTTCTCCCTAAATCAAATTATTAAAAAACAATATTAATATATTTGTTGTAATTCAGTGTAATTATTTGATATGGTTAATTTGATATAAGTGATGGTGTATGTGTGTGTGTGAGTGTGTGTGTGTGCGTGTGTGTTGTGTGTGTGTGCACACTTACTTACATGGGCATACTTGTGGGCACCCGACTTGTGGGGTACTTGTGCTACTACAAGCTGGAGGAGTGCTACTACAAACTGGCGCTCTTCACAAAATCTTTACGACGAAAAAAGGCAACCATCCGAGTGTATGGGAGGGTAGGGGTGTGTCTAGAAATTTGTTTTCACTTATTGGGTGCAGTTGCAGGATTTTGTCACATAACTTTATGAAGCTATAAATACGCCGATTTAAGGCTATTCTGTAGTGGGGTCTATGATTTATTCCCCACAAGAAAAAAATACCCCACAAGTATATAATGTTGTACCCACACGAGACCCCACAAGAATGCCGGCGTGAGAACGCAAGCACACACATACACATGCACACACATGCACACCCTCACGCACACACACACACCGGCGCGTGTGCGTGTTCTCACGCCGGCATTCTTGTGGGGTCTCGTGTGGGTACAATTATATACTTGTGGGGTATTTTTTCCTTATGGGGAATAAATCATAGACCCCACTAAGGAATAGCCTTAAATCGGTGTATTTAGCTTCAAAGAGTTATGTGACAAAATCTTGTGACTGTGCCCCATAAGTGATACTTGAGGAAAAATTTTTTCTAGACACACCCCTACCCTCCCATGCACTCAGAAGGTTGCCTTTTTTCGTTGCAAAGATTTTGTGAAAAAAAAACAGTTTGCAGTAACACTCCTTTAGCCTGTACTATCACAAGTACCCCATAAGTCGGGTGCCCACAAGTATGCCTAGGTAAGTATGTGTGTGTGTGTGTGCACGGTGTGTGTGTATGTTTATGTGTGCGTGAGGATGTGCATGTGTAATCACCTCCAAACGGGGACGTAAGTATGACCGTACATTCAAACCGGGGACGGTCCCCTATTATGTGGACATAGGGAGAGTGGTGCAAATTACATGTACTTGCATAGGGCTATGTTGAAAACTGGGAAAAATTACTATGCACCAATCTACGTCCCCGGTTGCCTGTTAACTGTCACACACAAACTGGGTGTCCCCGGTTTCAAATTTGTGTGTCCCCACTTGCATTTAAAATACCACACACAACCGTCCCCGGATGGGGGGTTAAGTAGTTTCAAAATTACCGTCCCTGATTTGCACCATGTGTGTGCATGTGTGTGTGTGTGTGTGTGTGTGTGTGTGTGTGTGTGTGCGTGTGTGTGCGTGTGCGCGTGTGCGCGTGTGCGCGTGTGCGCGTGTGCGCGTGTGCGCGTGTGTGTGTGCGTGTGGCACACTTGGAGGAGATAGGGGCGTGGCAGATTCCCAGGGTGAAATTCCCATTGACTTATATTACCAATTGAATTCAATTGGTAATCAGAATTACCAATTGAAAATTACCAATTAAAAATTACCCATTGAAATCAATTGGTACCAATTGAAATCAATTGGTAATCAAAGTATATGGAAAATGGAACGATTACCAATTGAAATCAATGGGTACCCATTGAAACCCATGCCAATGGGTACCAATTGAATTCAGTTTCAATGGGTACCCATTAGAATTTCAATGGGTACCCATTGGATTCAATGGGTACCCATTGGATTTAATGGGTACCCATTGAATTCAATGGGTAGGGGAGATGCGGGTGAGTTGAGCCACATGGAGAGTTGATCCACCCCCTTTAACTTCCATTGAGAATTATACAAAAATTATCTGGTGCCCTCTTGTGTTACCCTTTAACATACTTGTCTTTTTAGCAATAGCAGATTGAAGAGCTGGAGCATGATACAGGAATGGGCCCCCCAATTCTTCAAAATACAGAAAAAAGTGAATTTCCAAGTTTTAGGCTTGGCCATCTCTACTACTTACATGAAAGCAATTAGACAGGCAACTTTTCATTTATGATGTTGACCGTCTATTGTATTTTCATTTTGATGAAAGTTGATGAAGAGTTGCATTGCACATTTAGAAAAAATTATTTAATTCTAAAAAATGGCCACCTAATGGAGGGTTGAGCCATACAGCATACGGAGAGTTGAGCCATGATTGGGTGTATAGGGAAATAACACATTTTGAATCTAGCGGTCCTTAAAAAGTATTAAAATCCCATCGCATGGCAAAACTGGAGCATAATTACGTTGTAATACAAGTTATTTTGTTGGTATTTTGATTTGAGAGATTCTTTTTGGTGTATTGATAACTTTATACGAGTTACTATTTGATGTGATTCTTATATGTATGTTTCCAATGCCGTTGGAGAGTTGCACAAGTCTCCCAATGACATGGCACAAGTCTCCTCGTACCGCAGGAGAGATGAGCCATTTTACTATTCTTTTTTAATCGATTATTGCATTTGTACGCAATGTTCATGAATAAAGCTAGCTGATGTAAATACAAGCCCAGTAGTTGTGTTTTAGTATGATACAAACAAATCCTTCCAAACTAAGAATTATTTGGAAATATTGCTAATAACAAAAAAAATGGCTCAACTCACCCGCATCTCCCCTACCAATTAAAATTTTAACTGGAATTTCGTCCTGGGTTCATCAATCATATCATTTCTATTTTTTGTAGTATGCTTTGGCTGTAAAGTGAGGGTAAATTTTAGCGAAGTTTGTTATTAAGTGGAATCTTTCACATAAATGAAACTTCTGGGAGTGGGCCAGGGCTGCAGCTAGCTCCCTTTCTCCCGCTTTCTTACGAATATCCTGTATGCAGCATCCCAACATACATAAAATATGCCGCATATATTATAATGCCAAATAGAAGCATCCTAATAATATTAAACATTTGTAGTAGGCCCTATACGTCCTTCACAGAAGCATGGTCAGACTGATCGGGGGGGGGGGGGGGTGGGCACTCTATTGGGGGAGCACGCCTTCTGTATGTATGCATTTGTTCAAAAATGTACTCCATTTAGTTTCTATTGCTTTCGTCAAATTATTGGGGGCACATAGCTCCCCCTCCCCCCTGTGCCCCGGTCGTTATGCCACTGGTCCTTTCTTTGAAGTTGAGGTCTTTATGATTATACCTAGCGCTTTTATTTGTTTGTTTGCCTATCGAATTATAAGCAGTTATCTTTGTTATCTCACGCGCTCCTGCAGAGGGGTGCGTGCGTGCATCTACCAGTCTTGCAGAGGTACAACACATTGCACCATCCTCGGCTCAGTGTGCACGTGTGTACACTCTTCCCGCCGCCCGCCCAGCCCAGCCAGGCTAGGCCAGAACACTATGGTCAGCGAGAAGCCGGGAAGTGCATTTTGATTTGGCGTCCAGTCGGCTGCACATGGTCATTCGAACGCTGCTGTGATTTTTGGACTCTGTTTACACATTTGTATTGAGCTAATTGCAGAGAGCTAAGAAGATAATTCTTCTAAATTGGTGGAGGACTCGCACACACGTCAACATACTGAAACAGGTGAATATAATCAGGGAAGTGGAAGTGGAAGTCTATATCCTATTACGAAAAAATCAGCCAATATGTTTCGAGGGTTCTTTGACGATTTTTGTTTTCTCAGCTCACCTGGGCTCCGTTGCAGAAAGAGATACAATCGATTGTAAGTTACAATTAATCGTAAGTCAGAAACTTTGTGCGTTTCAACCAATCAAGTTGGCGCATTCAGAACACATGATCTAACTTACAATCAAATGTCGGGACTGAATAGGCGTAGTGGGCTGGAGGCATGGATGATGATGATGATGATGATGATGATGATGGTGATGATGATGACGACGACGACGACGACGACGACGACGATGGATGATGCATGATGATGCATGATGCATGATCATGGATGATGGATGATGCATGCATGATGGATGATGATGATGATGATGATGATGATGGAATTGGAATCGGCTGATGATTGAGATGATGATGTACAGTGGCGTAGTGTGGTCAGACTGATATTGGGTGAGCATACCTTAGGCCTATGTAGTTACTTGTTTTGACACATATTGTCTCCTTATATCATATAAGGAGACAATATGTATTTTATTGTTTTTGACAAATTATTAAGGGCATGAGGTCCCAATCAAGTCTAGTTACAAGTGCAGAGGCTGATATGCTCCTCCTGTAATCTTGATGCACAAAGCGGGCTGCTGCTCTCTGCACTCGCTCTATCCCTTGGATTGAAGTGGAGTTGTACGGGTACCAGGCTTCGGAGCCATACTCAAGTTGGGGGCGTACAAGGGCCAGGTATGCTCTGTTCTTCACCTCTTTCGAGCATGGGACAGGATTCGCCGCAGCTATCCTAGGGTTCTGTTGGCCTTGTGCAGGATGGTCTGGCAGTGAGAAGCCCAACGAAGGTCCTTTGAAACAATAACTCCTAGAGGTACTTGTATTGTTCTACCCTTGGGATGATCTCGTTGTGCAGGTTATACTCATGGATGCTAGGCTTGTGCTTCCTGGAGATGGTGAGGCTAGCACATTTGTTTATGTTAAATGCCATGAGCCACTTAGATGACCAATCTGCCAAGGTGTGTAGGTCTTGTTGTAAGATTCTGTGGTCGTCCTCTGATGATATGTCACGATAGATCACACTGTCATCTGCAAACAGGCGCATTCTGGACTGGATGTTTACAGTGATGTCATTGATATAAAGCAGGAACAGGGTTGGACCGATCACTGATCCTTGGGGTACACCAGATGTTACTGCCCTCCAAGATGATCTTGATCCATTTACTGTTACTGCTTGTTGCCTGTTTGAAAGGAGTGATGGAGAATTAGTGATGGTGATATTTAAATGACAATTACAATGGGGTCTCTCAATTCTGATTCAAGCCAAGGGTAGAAAAATTTGGCATATATATTTTACTTGTAATTGGGTCACTATCGGATAATTTCTAACATTGTCTTTAGTATGACCAGCCTGCCAGGCCAGGGCTCAAACGTATAAATTCTTATGCATGATAAAGGGCACTCTACCACTGATTCAACCATGCCCGACGTATAATATTGATGGCAAATCTGATGTACGTTTCGATGGATAATGATAATAAGATACTATATGTCTAATAGGGTGCTCCAAATATTATAAACAAGTATATCAATTGTTTTCTATATCATTTCAGTGAATTATAGTCCAGTCTCTTGGAATGGCTGCACAAGGAGAAGAAGCCAAGTGCTCTCCGGAGAGTCTGATCTGTCCACTGTGTCTAGACGTCTTTGAAGACGCCACTCTTCTTATCTGCGGACATACCTTCTGCAGGAAGTGTCTGAAGAGGTATGACGCGTCCCACCAGGACAAAAATCACATAGTGTGTCCTCTCTGCAGGGTTGTTACCAAGCTTGAGCATGGTCGAGTTAACAAACTTCCCGCCAACATCACTGTAAATGGTCTTGTAGAAGATTTTAACAGCTCAAAGGGAGGACCCAACTCGATTCTGGAGCTTCAAGTTGTGAAGTGTATCGCCTGTGACTTGTCCAAAGATGCCGTCTCCTTCTGTTCTACTTGCAACAACTACATGTGTGAGCAATGCCTCGGTGGTCATCAACAGCTGACTTCATTCTTCAAGGATCACCAGATCGTGTCCATGCAAGAAATTGAAAGTGGCACTGCATGTGTCAGCCAGGAGCTGTCTAAATGCTCTGAGCACAAACTAGAGAACAAAGACATGTTCTGCGAGGACTGCCGAATCTACATCTGTTTCAAGTGTGTCATTGTTGGACATCGTGAACACAAGATAAAAAACCAGAAAGATTTCAAAAAAGGGCTCACAGAGAAGGTCGATCATCTTAACAAGCTCAGTGATATGAAGAAGAAAGATCTTGAAAAGAACATTAAGAAAAGCGAGGCACTTCGTCAAGAGGTTCTAGTAACCATGAAGAAGCTGGAAACGGAAGTCAAGGACACTTACAAGAAGAAAGCAGAGCAGCTAGAGAAAAATGAACAGGCGCTTCTGAAGGATCTCAAAGAACTGGCCCTTGAATTTGATGATGACCTTGAAATTCTGAAGAATAAAGACAGTCAGAGGATCAAATGCATTGACAGCTCGACCTCACTGGTTGCTCATGATAGGCTAGGTAGCCTAGAATCTGACAACCTGTCCGCCCACTCGATGATCTGTGATGAGTTGAAGGAAATGCTGCATGATGTTATTGATGAGACATCCGCTGAAGTTGTTTCGGTGCGGGCGGAAAATCAGAGGTTTCATCCTGCCGATAAAAATGTTCTGGACTTGGGTAAAATTCAGGAGCGGGAACTAGAAATTTTGAAGGAAGTTCACCTCCGAGGAGCAATGAATGGACTAACCTCCATGCCTGGATGTAAAGTAGCTATTTCATACTCCGGTTGCTACGAAGCAGACGTTGTAGATTCCTACGGAAACTCTAAGCAGTTGGTCAGCAGTCATACGCAGGCGAATTCATGTAAAGATGTTTCTAACAAAGATGGCCTGGCACTCGTGGTCACATTAGATGAATCAAACTATGCCTTGTATTCACAAGATCAACATTACATCTTGACCACGAGAAACTTTCCATACCCTGGAAATAGGGGTCAATATCCATGCATCTCGTCTACACCGAAAAATCTTGTCATTGCCAATAAGGGCAACAACATCTGTGTCATAGATGCCTTCACCGAAGAACTCAAGTCTAGCATAACAACCCAAGACAAGCCAATGCAGGCATTTGAAGCGAGAGCCGGCTTCATCATTTCCAGCACTGGTAACTCCATGAACCCTGGGAAGTTGACAGCATATAACAATCAAGGGAGAGAGATCCACACACTAACCGCAGATAAAGACTGCTACTTGTATGCTGCCGCTGACAGCGAAGGCACAATCTATGTTGCCAGTGTGTGTGTTCCCCTGCAGAAAGTAGTCATCACGCAATACGAGAAGGGGGTTTGGTACTTCAAGAAAGTCTTCCAGTACAAGGCCCTCCAACTGAAGGTAGGCGACTCGTGGTGCTACTTTGCCTCACTCTCGCGTGACATGCTTGCCTTTGCCTCCTACAGTTGGCTGTATTTCATTAAGATACAACCATGAATCCCTATTAGATCCATGTGGTAACATTTGATCTTTATCCAAATGTGGTGAAGATTCTTTTCTGTCAAATTTGAACCATCTTGGTACATGTAAAATGTACCTATTGATTTATTTTGTAATATTACCGCAGTTTTCAGCAGTATTTTGCATCATGTGAGTTTATATTTGACCTGGCCAACTCAAGTTGCAAGAATGTAATTTGATATTGAGAATCCATCAAATTTGAAATAGCCAAACAGTCTTTATTGTGCTTTAAATGTTCCTGTTAACCGCTACATTACATGTTCCACATACATTGGTCTCAGTCTGGATGATACAGAGTAACATTTAAAAGGATGCACCTGTAAAAGGGGTAGGATTTGACCAAACATTTCTTACATTTCTTAAGGGACTTGACTCCACTTAATTGGGAACACCTGTTAAAAAGTACTCTGCATAAGGCATTAAACCTTTACCCAAGTAAGCGATGACCACTGTAATAGAGCAGAGACCCGAGTTACACCACTTTTGCTTGCACAATATACTCACTGTTCATGGTTTGTTTTTCACATGAAATGTAGAATACGATTCGAAAATGTGCTCGTCATGTGCTGACACCAGAAATTGAAACAAATTATGTAAGATGTGTTTTGCATAAATCTGGTCTTCCATTTGGGAATATTACTTCTTGTTTTATCTTTGGTTTAGTCCTGAATTTCTTCCAAGTTGAGGGAGTTAACTACAATGTAAACGGTTCATGTATTCATGAGTTCAAAGTTCCTATCCTGTTATATTAAATTCTAATTGTTGTACATGTATTGTAGGTAACATAATTTAGTTATATATATGCCTTTCTTATAAGTCTTAGCATTTTAAAGGCAAAAGTAGTTTTGGGAATGCCCCCACCCCACCCCCCCCCCCCCCAAAAAAAACAAAAAACAAAAAACAATTTAATACATGCTTTTACAACCTGATGTTGTGAAAGAATACATGTATATCTGCGAGTGTGTTGTGCACAATGAACTGCTTTGACAGACAGTTTTTGTGATAAAATGTTCTGGGGGTTGGGAAGGAGATGTTTCTTATTGCAAGTGTAAATTCTTTGTATTTAGTATGTACGCAACTGTATTTGATGTGCTTGTATCGTCAACTGTATAAACAAACAAATATTTTGCTCTCTCTATTCCAGGGTCATTGACAAGCTTATACACTTTTAAAGGATCCCATAAACTAACGACTTTATTGTATTTATTATTTTTAATGTTATTGTTGTATACATTGTGTTTTTGATGGTTCAATAACTCAAATCAAAATCAATCAAATCAAATCAACAAGGTTGATATCCAACAAACAGTTATGTACGTAAGTTGCTAGAGTTGGTCAAGATCACAAGTTTATATATATGCCTACTGTGTAAGCACTGGCGTAAATCTGTTCGGAAAGCACAATGCATTGGGGGGTCGAGCAATTGTTCACAAACCGTTTGTGAACAATTGCTCGACCCCCCAATGCATTGTGTTTTCCGGACAGATTTACGCCAGTGTGTGTAAGCATATATTATCTACATGAAACAAGAGTGTTCTTGCATAGCCTTGTATGTCAGCAATAGGAGTGTGAAAATAATGTTCTTGTCAGCCCAGTGTAGTCTGTAGAAACTATAATTTGTTTTGGTGATATAATATATAGGGTATGTGTGACCAGAGGAGAATAGTTTCATTTTAAATGTGTTTGATAGGTAGTTTATTTATTTCTGCAGCACTTTTCCATTTTCCATGTTTTGATATAATACACATTCTCTATAGCTTCCAGCTTATGATACTTAGAGGACGCTGTACTCTCTGGATTAAAATGATTTGCAGGGCAGGGCAAAGCACAAATAATTCTCAATTCTTGCAGCGCAACGGTATAACTTGCATCTGTGCAACGCCCACCCTTCAGTCAGCTTGACAAAGGCCAGTAGCAGCGGCCGATATGTAGCTCTCTAGCATCGAAAGACATTGTGAGTCAATGTACCACAATCAATATAATTTCCCTTATTTTGAAATTTGTACTCATCATGTTTGATACACATGTAGTGGGTTATCTTTAGTTTAAGTCCTGTGTTTGAAAAGTGTGCATTGCATCTATTGATAGGCAAAGACATTTGATAATGTTTTTCTTTCTGAGTTACAGAGTTACTTTGTGTACTGTTGCTACTAAATTGATTTTCATATCATCTTAGGTCGCATTTCCCATATGTTATTGAAGAATATTATATTTCAACAGATGTGCTTGTTCCATACGGTTTGCAGTTGACAAAGAGTTTTATCGTGATCGGTGGCGGAGCAACGATTGAGGTGCAATTTTATATCCCCTCATTCACCCCCCCCCCCCCCCGTCTCTCCCTCGTGCATGAACAAAAGAAATGTCTGCAAATTCATGCCAAATTTATGCCAGTAACAAATAAAGAGTGAAACCTTGTTGTAACGAGCGCCTCTGGCCTTGATGTATCAGATACATGTATCTTGTTGCATAAAATACAAAGAGCCTGGACCTGTGAAATACGTAGCCTCGCTATTATCAGGTACCTTGTTATAATAGAGTTTGTTGTAAAGAGGATCCACTGTACTGATATTCTGTCTGGGGGCTGATAGATAACAATGCAGGTACCCTATTTGCTGATATATTAACCGCACATTTTTTCCCGCAGAAGAACTTTCAAAAAGGGGGGAGCGGTTAATACACAGAGATAAAGAAACATATTTCATGAAAATATCACATATGGCTATATAATATCAGTTTATGTGGAGTAAAAAGCTTAATTGAAATTTTCATTTATGAAATACGCTGTGATCAGAAACAAGTATGTGACTTGTGGTGTTACAAAAATGTATAAGGGAAAGCATGGGATGTGTGTATTGTTTGATTATGTTGCAAGGGTTTCCAGCACAGTTTTATCATCTAGAAAAAGTTTTTTCCCCTTCCAATGTCAACCCCAAAATGGGGGTGTGGTTAGTACATAGTTGCGGTTTATACACCAGCAAATTAAGCCTGATAGATTGAGACTGGACTGCGTTCCAGTTATTATCGCACGTAAAATATGCTCATGTTACTAAGATAGTTTGACATGAACTGCATTTATATCTAATTTTAATTTTTTAAAAGTTCAATTGTAAATGCACTAAAATTAGAAGGAAAATTACTGAGAAATTTAGTCTAGGTTCAGTGTGTATAATTTTTAAATCTTCCCTCCAAATGTGATTAAAGTCGCATTTATAATCCTGATATAGTTTGTGGTTGTATATTAGGCATAAATATATTGTGTGTATATTTTGTTAATTACATACAAAAAGTTGAATATTGTGCAAAGTAATGGTCATTATACTTAGTGAAAATAATTCTGCTTATAATGAACATAAACATTTTTGTTGTTAGTTATATTTCCCATTTTGATGGGTCCTATTATTATTATTAATGTGAGTAATATATTCCATTAAAGTCCATATGTATGTTTCTCCCTAAATCAAATTATTAAAAAACAATATTAATATATTTGTTGTAATTCAGTGTAATTATTTGATATGGTTTAATTTGATTTAAGTGAGGGTGTGTGTGTGCGTGAGTGTGTGTGTGCGCGAGTGTGTGTTGTGTGTGTGTGTGCACACTTACTTACATGGGCATACTTGTGGGCACCCGACTTGTGGGGTACTTGTGCTACTACAAGCTGGAGGAGTGCTACTACAAACTGGCGCTCTTCACAAAATCTTTGCGACGAAAAAAGGCAACCTTCCGAGTGTATGGGAGGGTAGGGGTGTGTCTAGAAAAAAAAAAGTTCCTCAAGTTTCACTTATGGGGTACAGTTACAGGATTTTGTCACATAACTTTATGAAGCTAAATACGCCGATTTAAGACTTTTCTGTAGTGGGGTCTATGATTTATTCCCCACAAGAAATAAATACCCCACAAGTATATAATTGTACCCACACAGGGGCGTCGATCCGTTTTCGCGATTGGGGGGGCGAGATTTGAAAAAAATTTCCAGAGTGACCACTGAGAGAGCTAAAAGCCCCACATTGGCATGCCCGAAAGTGTTATTATGCGCTCATTGAAAGTGTCTTGATGGCTCGAAAACCTGACTTTGGGGGCACCCACATTTGGGGACAATAATGGGGGTCCAGGGGGCGGAGCCCCTGGAAGCTTTTAGATTTCAGACATGTGCAACACCTATCATGGGTGTTAAAATTGTATAAAATAGTGAACTTACTCGTAACGTAATTTTAAAGGGCATAGCGAGGAAAAGATTGAGCCTTGCATGAGTCGGATCCACGTGATCCTGTATACTATAGAGCCATCGATATAGTCTAGGGCATTGGGCTCCCATGAAACTAAGCAAGGGCGTCAACAACTTCTCAAAAGTAGAGGAGAGACATTGCGAGGAAGCGAAGCGACCGAGCGGGGGAGGGTGTGGGAGGGGGTGTCCCCCTCCCACAGTAGGGAGCTTTTGTATTTTGGGGCGTGAAATTGTGCGATTTGGTGCACACCTGAGACAGAAACTTCACGTAATATGAAGAATATAAGTATGGAACCAAACATACATAATGACAAAGGGAGGGGGACAATCTCCTCCACTTTCAAATGTGGGGGACATGATATTCCAATTTGATTTGCGTTCAGCGCATATGGACCGAATTGACTGAAAGATATATTTCAGATTATTTCATTTTGTTTGACGGTGTGCTATCTATAGATGAGGGTTTAATACACTTCGTATGAGGTGTGCGTTTGAGAAATTACACTGTCTAACACATTTCGAAAGGTGAGTTCCCGCAACCCAAATTAAACTTGCAATATGAGAAACTGTATGCGCGCGAAGCGCGCGGCAAAAAAGAGATTTACAGTCCTCTTCAAACTAAAAAACGGCTATTTTGAAGATTAATTATTGATAAATGTGTCTTTCCCCTCTTTGGCATTATATCACTCGATTTTTTTTCTTCCTCATTTTCGGAATTATTGGGGGGGCGAAATGATATGTTCGCCCCCCCAATATTTTCATTGGGGGGGGGGGGGGGGCGACCGCCCCCCCTGCCCCCCCAGGATCGACGCCCCTGTACCCACACGAGACCCCACAAGAATGCCAGCGTGAGAACGCAAGCACACACACACACACACACACACACACACACACACACACACACACACACACACACACACACACACACACACACACACACACACACACACACACGCACACCCTCATGACACACAAACATACACACACACCATGCACACACACACACCGGCGCGTGTGTGTGTGAGTGTGTGCATGCGTGTGTGTGTGTGTGTGTGTGTATGTTTGTGTGTGCGTGAGGGTGTGCATGTGTGCGTGTATAATCACCTCCAAACGGGGACGTAAGTATAACACCGTACATTCAAACCGGGGACGTATCAGAACCGGGGACGGTCTCCTATTTTGTGGACATGTACTTGCATATAGGGCTATGTTGAAAACTGGGAAAATTACTATGCACCAATCTAAGTCCCCGGTTGCCTGTTAACTGTCACACACAAATTGGGTGTCCCCGGTTTCAAATTGGATGTCCCCGGTTTCAAATTTGTGTGTCCCCACTTGCATTTAAAATACCACACACAACCGTCCCCGGATGGGGGGTTAAATAGACTCAAAATTACCGTCCCCGATTTGCACCAATTACAAGTATGTGTGTGCATGTGTGTGTGTGTGTGTGTGCGCGTGTGGGTAGTAGGCCCTACGTCCTTCGCAGTAGCATGGTCAGACTGATCGGGGGGGGGGGGGGGGTGGGCACTCTATTGGGGGAGCACGCCTTCTGTATTTATGTATTTGTTTAAAAATGTACTCCATTTAGTTTCTATTGCTTTCGTCAAATTATTGGGGGCACATAGCTCCCCCTCCCCCCTGTGCCCACTGACCCTATATAGCTATGCCCCGGCCGTTATGCCACTTGTCCTTTCTTTGAAGTTGAGGTCTTTATGATAATATGTTTATACCTAGCGCTTTTATTTGTTTGTTTGCCTACCGAATTCTAAGCAGTTATCTTTGTTATCTCACGCGCTCATGCAGAGGGGTGCGTGCGTGCATCTACCAGTCTTGCAGAGGTACACCATCCTCAGCTAGCTCAGTGTACCGTGCACGTGTGTCCCCGCCGCCCGCCCAGCCCAGCCAGGCGAGGCCAGCACATGACGTCGCAACATAAAGCTACGGTCAGCGAGAAGCCGGGAAGCGCATTTTGATTTGGCGTCCAGTCGGCTGCATATGGTCATTCGAACGCTGCTGTGATTTTTGGACTCTGTTTACACATTTGTATTGAGCTAATTGCAGAGAGCTAAGAAGATAATTCTTCTAAATTGGTGGAGGACTCGCACACACGTCAACATACTGAAACAGGTGAATATAATCAGGGAAGTGGAAGTGGAAGTCTATATCCTATTCCGAAAAAATCAGCCAATATGTTTCGAGGGTTCTTTGACGATTTTTGTTTTCTCAGCTCACCTGGGCTCCGTTGCAGAAAGAGATACAATCGATTGTAAGATACAATTAATTGTAAGTCAGAAACTTTGTGCGTTTCAACCAATCAAGTTGGCGCATTCAGAACACATGATCTAACTTACAATCAAATGTCTGGACTGAATGAAGGCGTTAGTGGGCTGGAGGCATGAATGATGGATGATGATGATGATGATGATGATGACGATGACGATGACGATGGATGATGCATGATCATGGATGATGGATGATGCATGGATGGTGATGATGATGATGATGATGGAATTGGAATCAGCTGATGATTGTGAGATGATGATGTACAGTGGTGTAGTGTGGTCAGACTGATATGGGTGAGCATACCTTATGTAGTTACTTGTTTTGACACATATTGTCTCCAAATATCATTAAGGAGACTATGTATTTTATTGTTTTTGACAAATTATTAGGGGCATGTGCCACCCCCATCCCACCCCCCCCCCCCCCCCCATGCCCCTGTAGCTTCGCCACTGATGATGAAGATGAGATAACCTTGAACCTTGAAGAGATAATCCCTATAGCAGCTCACTGGAGAAGCTAAACTGGTAGGCACACAACACTACATTGTAATGCTGCGCTATACGGGAACAATGTGGGACAGTACAAAAAAAGTTTGTCAAAATTTCACACAAAATTCTTATCTTAAATTCAACAAAATCAATCATGACTGGCCCTAAAAATGATACAAGTGTTATATGAACTTACCAAAATGGTCCAAATTATTCTTCAAATGTCGAAAAAAATGGAAAATCTGCAGTTTTGGAAAATAAAAAGACTGAGAAAATCTCAGTCGTGATCCCTCTCGAAAGTGTTGCTGCTATCTGGATGACTGTCATGTATTTCCCGCAAGCTTCCCACACCACACGTGTTACCGTATCCGAATTCTGACACGGCGTATCCGAATTCTGATACGGCGTATCCGAAATCGGATACGGCGGGCATGCTTGCAGATCGCGAGTTGGCTTGTTTTGGACAATAATAAGCGGCCTCCGCATGTTGCGGGCGGGCTTTCTTTGTTTACGATGGGACATCGAGCAGGAAGAGAAAGAAATGGAACTTATATGACGATTTTTGTAAGTATGACTTATCATTTTGAAAATGAAATTTTGTACAATAAATCATAAAATCAGCTTCAATCTAGGTATGCAATTTTTAACTTTAGATATGCTGTTCTTTTCTCTCTGTTTGTAGTTCAAATTGTGTCCCGTAGATTTTTACCACTGTGAGCAGTAAATGGTCCATCAGGACCATTTACAATACATTGTAGATGTGCTGGTAGGCAGCCTTCTGGAAAGCAGTCACAGATGTTGAGTTGACTGCTATGTGTGGTAGTTGATTCCATATTCGGATGGATCGTGGGTAGAATGAGAATTTATAAGGGTCTATTGTGGCTTGTGGTATTGAGTATTTGAGGTTTTGGTCGTTTCTTCCAAAGTACTAGGCTGGTACGATGAGGACTGGAGGCGAGATGAGATGCTGACAAGTGCATGGTGAATTTTGAACAGCACAGTAGTTTGTGCAAGGAGCCGACGTGTGTGAAGGAGGTCCCAATCAAGTCTAGTTACAAGTGCAGAGGCTGATATGCTCCTCCTGTAATCTTGATGCACAAAGCGGGCTGCTGCTCTCTGCACTCACTCTATCCCTTGGATTGAAGTGGAGTTGTACGGGTACCAGGCTTCGGAGCCATACTCAAGTTGGGGGCGTACAAGGGCCAGGTATGCTCTGTTCTTCACCTCTTTCGAGCATGGGGACAGGATTCGCCGCAGCAATCCTAGGGTTCTGTTGGCCTTGTGCAGGATGGTCTGGCAGTGAGAAGCCCAACGAAGGTCCTTTGAAACAATAACTCCTAGAGGTACTTGTATTGTTCTACCCTTGGGATGATCTCGTTGTGCAGGTTATACTTATGGATGCTCGGCTTGTGCTTCCTGGAGATGGTGAGGCTAGCACATTTGTTGATGTTAAATGCCATGAGCCACTTAGATGACCAATCTGCCAAGGTGTGTAGGTGTGTAGGTCTTGTTGTAAGATTATGTGGTCGTCCTCTGATGATATGTCACGATAGATCACACTGTCATAGATCTGCAAACAGGCGCATTGTGGACTGGATGTTTTCAGTGATGTCATTGATATAAAGCAGGAACAGGGTTGGACCGATCACCGATCCTTGGATGATCCAAGATGATCTTGATCCATTTACTGTTACTGCTTGTTGCCTGTTTGAAAGGAGTGCCATTATCCAGCGAGATGTGTCTCCAGTAAAGATAAGATAAGGATGATGATGATGAGCTAATGGGAATGATGATAGAGAACTGGAGGTGGTCACTGATGATGATCGATGAGAATAATGTTTAATTAAGGTGATGGAGAATTAGTGATGGTGATATTTAAATGACAATTACAATGGGGTCTCTCAATTCTGATTCAAGCCAAGGGTAGCAAAATTTGGCATATATTTTACTTGTAATTGAGTCACTATCGGATAATTTCTAACATTGTCTTTAGTATGACCAGCCTGCCAGGCCAGGGCTCAAACGTATGACTTCTTATGCATGATAAAGGGCACTCTACCACTGATTCACCATGCCCGACGTATAATATTGGTGGCAATTCTGATGTACGTTTCGATGGATGATGATAATAAGATACTATATATCTAATAGGGTGCTCCAAACATTATAAACAAGTATATCAAAGTTAACATATATATAACTGTTTTTTTGTTTTCTATATCATTTCAGTGAATTAAAGTCCAGTCTCTTGGAATGGCTGCACAAGGAGAAGAAGCCAAGTGCTCTCCGGAGAGTCTGATCTGTCCACTGTGTCTAGACGTCTTTGAAGACGCCACTCTTCTTATCTGCGGACATACCTTCTGCAGGAAGTGTCTGAAGAGGTATGACGCGTCCCACCAGGACAAAAATCACATAGTGTGTCCTCTCTGCAGGGTTGTTACCAAGCTTGAGCATGGTCGAGTTAACAAACTTCCCGCCAACATCACTGTAAATGGTCTTGTAGAAGATTTTAACAGCTCAAAGGGAGGACCCAACTCGATTCTGGAGCTTCAAGTTGTGAAGTGTATCGCCTGTGACTTGTCCAAAGATGCCGTCTCCTTCTGTTCTACTTGCAACAACTACATGTGTGAGCAATGCCTCGGTGGTCATCAACAGCTGACTTCATTCTTCAAGGATCACCAGATCGTGTCCATGCAAGAAATTGAAAGTGGCACTGCATGTGTCAGCCAGGAGCTGTCTAAATGCTCTGAGCACAAACTAGAGAACAAAGACATGTTCTGCGAGGACTGCCGAATCTACATCTGCTTCAAGTGTGTCATTGTTGGACATCGTGAACACAAGATAAAAAACCAGAAAGATTTCAAAAAAGGGCTCACGGAGAAGGTCGATCATCTTATCAAGCTCAGTGATATGAAGAAGAAAGATCTCGAAAAGAACATTAAGAAAAACGAGGCACTTCGTCAAGAGGTTCTAGTAACCATGAAGAAGCTGGAAACGGAAGTCAAGGACACTTACAAGAAGAAAGCAGAGCAGCTAGAGGAAAATGAACAGGCGCTTCTCAAAGATCTCAAAGATCTGGCTCTTGAATTTGAAGATGACCTTGAAATTCTGAAGGATAAAGACAGTCAGAGGATCAAATGCATCGACAGCTCGACCTCACTGGTTGCTCATGATAGGCTAGGTAGCCTAGAATCTGACAACCTGTCGGCCCACGCGATGATCTGTGATGAGTTGAAGGAAATGCTGCATGATGTTATTGATGAGACATCCGCTGAAGTTGTTTCGGTGCGGGCGGAAAATCAGAGGTTTTATCCTGCTGATAAAAATGTTCTGGACTTGGGTAAAATTCAGAAGCGGGAACTAGAAATTTTGAAGGAAGTTCACCTCAGAGGAGCAATGAATGGAATAACCTCCATGCCTGGATGTAAAGTAGCCATTGCATACTCGGGTTCCTGCGAAGCGGAGGTTGTAGATGCCTTTGGAAACTCTAAGCAGTTGGTCAGCAGTCTTAAGCAGGGGCATTCATGTAAAGATGTTTCGAACAAAGATGGCCTGGCACTCGTGGTCACATTAAATGAATCAAAATATGCCTTGTATTCACAAGATCGACATTACATCTTGACCACGCGAAACTTTCCATACCCTGGAAAAAGTGGCCAATATCCATGCATCTCGTCTACGCCAAAAAATCTTGTCATTGCCAATAAGGGCAACAACATCTGTGTCATAGATGCCTTCACCGAGGAACTCAAGTCTAGCATAACAACTCGAGACAAGCCGATGCAGGCATTTGAAGCGAGAGCCGGCTTCATCATTTCCAGCACTGGTAACACCATGAACCCTGGGAAGTTGACGGCATATGACAAGCAAGGGAGAGAGATCCACACACTAACCGCAGATAAAGACTGCTACTTGTATGCTGCCGCTGACAGCGAAGGCACAATCTATGTTGCCAGTGTGTGTGTTCCCCTGCAGAAAGTAGTCATCACGCAATACGAGAAGGGGGTTTGTTACTTCAAGAAAGTCTTCCAATACAAGGCACTACAACTGACTGTAGGCGACTCGTGGTGCTACTTTGCCTCACTCTCGCGTGACATGCTTGCCTTTGCCTCCTACAGTCGGCTGTATTTCATAAAGATACAACCTTGAATCCCTTATACGTAGATTGTAGATCCACGTGGTAACGTTTAATTTCTATCCAAATGTGGCGAAGATTTTGTCAAATTTGAACCATCTTGGTACATGAAACATATAACCTGTAATTCTTTAAATGTTGCTGTTGCCAAGATCAAGTCAAGTTGTTGCAAGGATATAGTTTGACATTGAGAATCCATCAAATTTGAAATAGCCAAAAAGTCTTTATTATGCTTTTAATGTTGAGCTTCATAACCATTACGTTACATATACCAGAGTATACAGGCCTTACAGGGTAACATTTAAAAGGATGCACCTGTAAAAGGGGTAGGATTTGACCAAACATTTCTTATATTTCTTAAGGGACTTGACTCCACTTAATCAAAACACTTGTTAAATGGGTAAAAAAGTATTCTACATTAGTCATTAACTGATTAACCCCGATTACCCAAGTAAGCGAAGACCACTGTAATAGAGAAGAGACCTCTGAGTTACACCATTTTTGCTTGCACATATACTCACTGTTCATGGTTTGTTTTTCACATGAAATGTAGAATACGATTCGAAAATGTGCTCGTCATGTGCTGACACCAGAAATTGAAACAAATTAATTATGTAAGATGTGTTTTGCATAAATCTGGTCTTCCATTTGGGAATATTACTTATTGTTTTATCTTTGGTTTAGTCCTGTATTTCTTGCAAGCTGAGGGAGTTAACTACAATGTAAATTGTTCATGTATTCATGAGTTCAGAGTATTGTAAGTATAGTTTGTTCCTATGATCCTGTTATATTAAATTGTAATTGTTGTACATGTATCGTAGGTAACATAATTTAGTTATATGCCTTTCTTATAAGTTGTAGCATTTTAAAGCCAAAAGCAGTTTTGGGAATGGCCCAAACAAAAATATTATACATGCTTTTATACCCGACGTGGTGAAGGAATATCTGTGAATGTAAAGCCCGGCGCAGACAGAGCCGACTTGACCCGATCCGACTGGTTTTCAGTCAGGCTAGAGTCAGTTTCGCTCAGTCGGAGCCGATTCAACATGTCGAATCGGCCTCGAATGACTTCCGACTGGCTCTTGACTGGCAAAACCGGAGTCCTGAGGCAACGCATTCTAAGTTAATCAGGCTGAAAACCAGTCGGATCGGGTCGGCTCTGTCTGCGCCGGGCTTAAGTTGTGTACAATAAACTGCTTTGACAAAGACAGTTTTTGCGATCAAATGTTCGGGGGGCAGGGTGGGGAAAGGGATGTTTCTTTAATATTGTAAGTGTAAATTAAATTCTTTGTATTTAGTATACGCAACTGTATTTGATGCGCTTGTATCGTCAACTGCATTTATTAACAAACAAATATTTTGCTTTCTCTATTCCAGGGTCCTTATTGACAAGCTTATAAATATACACCTTTAAAGGATCCTATAAACAATTATAACGACTTTATTGTATTTATTATTTGTAATATTATTGTTGTATACATTGTGTTTTTAATGGTTCAATAATCAAAATCAATCAAATCAAATCAAATAACTGATATCCAACAAGGTTGATATCCAACAAACCGTTATGTAAAAGGATAATGATTATTAAAACGGGTCATTTTCTTGCTCCTAAGGCCCTCATTATGATCAGGTTCTGTTATATTTTATTTCCCTTCAACATGCAGTCAAGAAATTCGAGCCATTTACATAAACTAATAATGTTACAAAAGAAAGCCATACGAGTATGTACGAAGTCAGAGTATACTGCTTCTACTTCCACATTATTTAAATCATTATATACTCTCAAATTACAAGATATAAATAAGATCCAAATTGCTTCGTTTATGCAACGTTTTCACTCTCAAACACTCTCCCCATATTTAATGAATATGTTTGTAAAAAATAGAAATATCCATAATTATAATACAAGATCTTGCAATCATTTTCACCGTTGGACTTATTTAAATGATAAATCAAAATACTCATTACGCCACACAGGCCCAATCCTTTGGAATAGTCTGAATTTAAGTAACTTTAATATTCAATTTAATAACTCATTTAAAAGGCAATATAAAAAATATTTGATTGGAAATTATTGATTTTTTGTTGTTGTTGTTTTGTTGTTTTTCTGATTTTTTATTTTGTGTTTTGGTATATGATGATACAGTATTGTTGGTACTTGTAATTTCTTTGCAATATATATTTATACATTATTTAAATTGTAGGGTCGTACACTCTTACAAGCCTACCCTTGGTTTTTTACGTACGCCTCCTTTTCCATTCATTTTTACAATATTATTATGAAACTTATGTATTTATTTTTTGTACCATTCTTACTAAATGTTGTATATAATGCTATTGTGTTTTATATTTGATGTTGTTGTATTTTTATGAATTGGAATAAAGATTGAAATGAAAAATGAAAAATGAAAAAGAAGAGTGCTTATTATTTGTTCCAGGTGTATTTAGTATATCGTCGCTGGGCAATAAAAAGGGCAAAATGGCCGATATTATCGTCGAATATCGATTTTGTTTTTATTTTAGTTTCAGATAGAGTTCTTTAAAACCTATCCGATGATATGTTTAGAATTGCCATATGTGCCCAACTTTTTGAGAAAATCAAAAATATATATCATATGGGCAATACGAAGGACAACAAGGGATTTGCCCTTTTAGCTGCCCATTATTGCGCCAAGTTGCGCGCATTGCCTGTGCATTATCAATGCGCGTAAAAGGGCAATACGCATTTTGTCCTTTTTCATGCCCAATATCGACGCGATATCGTGCATGTAAAAAGGGCAAATTCAGAAATGCGTAAATAACTCCGTTAAAAAGAACTGAGCGTAGGCCAAATTAAACGACTTGATTGCTTTATAGCCTACATAACTGTTTCACTAAACAAGATTACTGGATTTGGCATTTTAAAAATATTGCCCAAAATGTCAAAATGTTGCTTCTTCAAAAAAAGTAAGTATCGTTTTTTGCTATCGATACCGTCAATTTGTCCTTTTAATTGCCCAGCGACGATATACATGTTTGTATTGTGATAATGGACATTTCGTTCATCATTATTTATAGTACTATTACGTTAATTGTTGTATTTTGTGTTATTTTATTTCCTTTTTTACTGAAACAATTACAATGTGAATGTGATACATTTTTATGGTTGCAAAATTCTACTCCAAGACTTATGTTTGGAAAATATAGAGGAAACAACAATGTTATTTGAATGATGGAAATTATTAGTGTACCAGACAACCAAAGAAGTAATGTCACATTCTTTTGCATAATTTATTTGTTGCTGTCGGGCAAATACCGTAAAGCTACTGCTTCAGGTTGCTGGGAACAACCTTCGTTAATGGAATGTACACATTAGATTTGAATATTATGTTAGTGTTATGTTACTGTTCTTGATAGTAGATTCATGTACACTCAGTACTTATACCTTATCAATGCTTAGTACTTCAGTATCGATCGACTCTGAGGGATTATTTGATTATCTTTTCATCAATATTTTTGCCATATATGTTGAGACTTCCATGCATTAAATTTCATAAAAATATAGTTTCTTGAATCACAAAATATATTTGTTCATCAGTTTCTAATACTAGCACTACATACATAGTTGTGTATTTTGGGAAGGTGTGTTGCAGTGTCGTGAGAAGAAAGATGGTACTACATGTAATATGCAGATGTGCGGATGTCGCATGGTTCCTCATAAAAGTTTTTAAAAATATATAATCAAACAATCATGCAAAATATCCAATCAGTCATACAGTAGATAAGATGTACATGGACTCGCTCGTAAAAATAATTATCTGTTCCCAGAGTTCCTGAATGTGAATTTTATTTGTAAGGTGGTCAGAGATGAGCATTTTGAACTTATAGGCTGGACTTCACAAAGGAAGTTTATGTAAACCATGGTCTACATCTATGGAAAGCCATTTGTAAATTAATGAAGAACATTTTGTATTGTTTTTTTATTATTTTGTTAATCTACGCGCTGATAAAGAGATGTCTGTTTTTTAGATGGTGAATTTTATTTGGTGCTGCTGGTTAGCAATCACCAACTGCCGTATCATGAGAAATTGGCAAATCTGATTTTCGATTTTGTCTTGCCTACAAGCAGCCCTTAATAGATGTAGACCATGGTTTACATAAACCTCCTTTGTGAATTTCACAACTATTGAGAAGGAAATCGAGGCGGAAAGTTAAAAAGGGGGACAGTCCTATAAAAGCCCAAGCTATTTTGGCATTCCTATGTCAAAGCATCCACCTCTTCTTTATAAAATCAGCCCAATCATTTGCATATTTGTCGCACACAAAATCAGATCAAGCACTATACATCTCAAGTTTCATAATGTCTCAAGGTCACCAAAAGGAGCACTAATAATACAGTAGAACCTCATTACAAAGAATCCTCTTCTGCCAAGGTAATTTGCCTGGTCCAAGCTTTCTATACAGTGAAACCTCTTTATAACGGGTTCTGTTATAAAGAGGTACCGTAAAACTCCGTGTATAAGGCGCACCCGTGTATAAGGCGCACCCCCAACTTTCTAAAAAAAAAAAAAAAAAAAAAAAAAAAAACCTTTTTTTTTTTTTTTTTTTTTTTTTTAGGACACCCTGTATTTTTTTTTTTAGACACCCTGTAGTGCTGTTGGAATACTTACATCGCTGGTCTAGGGCATATCAAGGGCTTAATGTCAATTGTAGCTTTCATCATCATATACATTTTTTCACATACAAAATAGTGGTTAGTACAAAAATTGCACACATTGAGCAATAACACTGGTGCTCATAAATATTCATATTCTTATTCATGAATATTCATAAGCACTTATACTCATTCAATATATGCAATTTTCTTAATTAACTAACAACTATTTTCAATTATGAGCAAAATTTATAACCACTGGTTAGATAATTGCATATATAATGAGTACCTGCTGCTCACGAATGTATGAATATTCATTAGCTGCAGTATTTGCTCAATAAACTTGCAATTTTCAAATTTGTAACCAATATTTGTTTTGTGTGAAAATTCTACAACAGACAGCAAGCTCTTGTCATGCTCTACACTAGTGTAATATGCATTGAACATGACTACAGGGTGTCCCCAAAAAAAATTCTAAAAAAAAAAAAATTTCTAACAAAAAAAAAAAAAAAATTTTTTTTTTTTTTTTTTTTTTTTTTGCTATACCTGTGTATAAGGCGCACCCCCGACTTTGAATTTTTTTCCGACGGAAAAAAGTGCGCCTTATACACGGAGTTTTACGGTACCTAATAATTATAGCGAGGTAATTTTCACAAGTCCAGGGTTTATGTATTTTGTTATTTATAAGCCATAAAAAAACAACGATAAATCTGATAAAACGAGGTCAATTCAATAGGCCCAAGGTGCTTGTTATGAGAATTCACTGTATTCATTTTTGTTTGCCTTGATCTTAGGAAAATTTGAGCCACGTTCTTAAAAAAAGAAAAAAACTCTTGTGACAAGTTGTTCTACTAGTCCCAGTCCTTTATATTATGTTGTTTTGTTACCCCGATATAACAAAATACCTGATAGAACTAGGTAATTTGCATGGTTCCAAGGACCTTGTTATAAAGAGATTCCACTCTAATTTCAATGGCCCAAATGTCCTCATAATAATGAGGCTCCACTGTACAAAAACATGCACAACAATACAAATGTTTCTGAGGATCTGTTTAATAGTGATGGATATACTTTTCTCTATAATTATTCAAGTTTACTACATTTCCAATCTTTTGGTTAACATAATTCTATGTAGTGCCATTAATTTAACACAAAAAGTTCTTTGGGATATACTTTTCACATCTTGAATTAAATGTTTCATAATTAAAGCCCCTATCACAATGAAACCCACAATGATTTTGTCGTACGGAATGTACATTCTTCTGCCCTGGTTAAATTTGATAAGAAATGAGTATTGCCGTGAAGTGTAAGTGGTCAAATGAAATTTTAGATGCTTTCACGACAGGAACAGACAGAAAAGTCAGAAAATAATGCGGTTATGCCGCGGGTCTATTGTACGACACCAAACTTTTGGCATCCACTTCATCATTTTTTATACGAATGTCGTATGTTATCACGACACCAGTAAGACTAAAATTTCATGGATCTGTCGCAGCATAAAATAGGGTAGTCCGAATTTCAAGCCACGACAGATTTTTTGCTTCATACGACTGTCGTACAACATCGCAAAACAAGCCAACAAATCCCACAAATATTTGTCGCGAGTCCATTTTGACCAGGGCTTTAATGTTGATGCTTACAATATATTGGGGAAAATGTGAACTTTAATTCCACGTCCACTAATTTTATTGAAGTAATCACATATGAAACGTAGTGAGCGATGTGACATAGAATGTTATAAAAACAATCTCAATTTTTTGTGGCAATCTAGCTAGGAAACAGTTAAATTGCAACAAGTGATGACTAAGAATCATAAAAAACATTCAAGCTTTTTTTTTTTTACATAGTCTCTCCAAAATAAAATTTCAATATAATGTTAATTAAAAAGTAGCTATAAATTGGAATCAATTGTGCATAAAAATCCAGGTAGACATTAATGTCAGGTTAACTACTCGTTCTCTGGGTAAGAAATCAACATACTCGGCTAGAGGCCGGAAAGTAAACGTAGAGAATAGGAACTTTTTGATTTGCATGTTCACTAGTGGACTGGTATATGCATTATTTACGTCACAATTACGCGCCGCCCCCACGATCACCCATTGTTCAGTCAACCGCCTCAGTCGCGTACGAAGGCCAGCTCGGTCAAATCATGTTGGTACAGTGAAACCTCGTTATAACAAGCACCTATGGCCCCATTGATTTTACCTTGTTATATCAGATATCTTGTTGTATCAGGACTTAAAAATAATAAAATATGTAGGGCCTGGACCTGTGAAATAGCCTCGCTATATCAGGTACCTCGTTATAAAAAGAGTACGTTAAAAGAGATTCCACTGAACTCGACTGAGATGGGTGACCGTACAATGGGTGAACATGGGGGCAAGGCTTTTGTATTAATTGCGACATGTCACACACCAGTCCACTAGTAATCATGCAATAGAAAAGTCCCCTTTGTGGGTTGGGGTAGGTGAAGCCCAATCATGGCATCAGCACGTACCCATCCAACTTCTTGATACGCAATCAAAAACTCCTAGTTTATCTTTAGTAGGATAGGAGAATCAAGTTCAGTCCTAGGTAGGCACATGCTATGGTGAGTGGTTCTTCATCGTTTTTCAATGTAGCGGAGCTGCTTCTTCCTCATCCTCTTCAGTTTGGCAGAGTTTTTGATCTATAATTGTGGAAAATAAAAGTGAACATATTATTTGTATTTAACACGTAAGAGATGAACATATGAACTGTTAGATTTAGAATGAGTATATGAAATGGTTATTATAAGATATAATAATGGCCAGAAAAAATAATATTAATGGAACTGATCATCTCAATTGTTATTTTGGCAAGTTATGAAGTGGAAGTTATGATTGCTCAGACCATCCATCCATCCATCCATCCATCCATCCATCCATCCATCCATCCATCCATCCATCCATCCATCCATCCATCCATCCATCCATCCATCCATCCATCCATCCATCTATCTATCTATCTATCCATCCAGCTATCTGTCTCTCAGTTCACCCATCCATCCATCAATCTTTTGATGTATCTATCATATATTTTAATTTCCTTTGCTACTCACCACTTGCACAATTTCAGACTTCTTTTGATTCTCTTCCTTCCTCTTCTGTTGGTCTGCTCTGCGTTGTTTCTTCAGCTAATAAAAAAAGAAAAAGAGGACAGATTGATGAATTTAGAAAATATCTTCATGTGTACATGTAGGCCTACTCTTTTACTAAATATTACAACATTCAGTTACAATGTCATTTGTGTCACATACATTATAATGCTTTATATAAAGGCATCCTTAAAACTGATGTAAATTGAAAATGAGCTACGAAAATAGGGATTTCCAAATTTTCATTTATATTTTCATATTTCTGGTCAGTTTCCCTATATGTTTTAAGTAAATAATTGATGTAAGATGTAAGATGTAACAAATAAAAAGGTTAATTGCTATGAAATATCGGGCACCCCCTGTTCGCCAATACTATGGATGAGGGTTTTATTTCATCGAACAAGCAATGTGGAGGAAAACACAATCACAATGTTTTAGGGCAGAACACATAATTTTTGAGCAAAATTATACAAATTTACAAGTGTTTGGGGCCCTTGGGGGATCTTTTTTATTTGTCAAATGAACATGACCATAACAAATATCTATGATTTTGTATTGAATGGGTACATGTCGCCCTTCTCCACAATACTTGATAGTATTCTTTTTATTTTCTTTATTTAAATTTTTGCCCATATTTTACGCCCATATATATATAATATATGTGTCAATTGTTCTCCAGTCTGGTTAAATTGTTATTTACCTCTATTTCCTGTCTCCTAGTATCTTTGAGCTCTTGCTGGAACTTTCTGACCGAGAGCTTTTCTGCTTTTTGTGCCATCTTCCGTTCCCAAGATGTTTTCAACGGCCTATCCTTGCGAAGCTCAGAAAACCTGAAGAATGATCAAACAAAATTATATATTAAATACAACTTCCTTAAAGCTGAATTTTTGGGGCTGCACTAATTTAAGAAAAATAATGATTTTAAATCTACATGATTGATTATGTGTTTAAAATCCAAGAAATTATTGACAGAAGCTATGTCTTATTAGTCAAAGTTTTCTAAAACTTTTGTTCATCATAATAATATATATTTCTCTTGAGTGTTTTGATGACAATTGAATGCTCTTTTCCTCATGTACATACTGAATTCAGGCAAGTTGTTTCAGACAGGCTATTTTCTTAGTAACTTGACCGACTGGGCATATTGTGGAGAGCCCTGCATACAAACTTTTGTTGTAGCAGGACCAGGGGGCAGGGGCCCGATTACGGACCAGCGACATTTACCATGGTAAGTAGCATCATTTGGCTCTAACTCATTGATGTCAATATGCTAGAATTGCATACAAATCAACAGACATACCGCCCGAACTCATTCAACCGTAAAGGATTGCACAAGCATATCTAGAGATCAGTGGAACTAGGGCTGGTCCTGGGTCATGATCGTGCTCTTGGCCACTGCAGGAAAATTGCCAACTTTGACCCCTGCACATGGAATCAACATGATTATGAAGGAAAAAAACCCAGATGGTCAGTTACCTTGCAGTTTGTTCCGTCTTCCATGACCTCCCTGATTTGGGCTTCCCTTTGATTTGATGCCTGTCGATGGTTTCCTTCTTGTATGCTTCCATCACTTTGAGGAAAACCTCCCCCATATTCTTTTCCAGAATCACCGCTGACTCCATCTCAGAATCATCCTTTTCTTTTGTCCTCACATTTGCGACTTCATCAGTGACAGTGACGATTTTTCCCTTCTTTCCAGAACTTCCTCTAGCCTTTACTGCTTTTGCAGTCGAGTCTGTGGTGTTATTTTGTGTCTCTGCTACGGAGCCAGCAGAAGCCTGTGTACGATCACATGATACCAACTCCACAGGGAGGGATGAGGAGGCAGTGGCAGTGCTATCCTCTCCAGAGCCACCAACATCAGCATCCGTTGCCTTTTGGCCTCTTCTCCTTCTCTGTTTTTCTAATGGATCATGGAAAAATGGGAACATGAAATGTATCTCACACCATTTTATTTATGTGCATGCAGCCAACTTTCCTAATTCCATTTCCATACTATAAAATTAAAAACATGTTCGTAGTTACCACAATTGCACAAATCAAATGAGAAATAACTGCCAATATTCAATGACGGTCACAATGGCGAGTGACAAGATACAAATGAAAACTCATTTAAGTTCAATATCCTCTCCAAAGACCAAACATGCACAACATTTCAAAACAGATTTCAATTCTTCACACAAAAATAGCCGGCCCGGCCCAATTGAATTATAAATATAAATTCATTATTCATCAACAAACTTGTCAACATGCAACATTCAAAATCAAATTTTAAAAAAGGGAAGTATATCAACAAACACGATATCTGATTTACTGAACTTTAATATTGATTATTCAATTCTTTTATGAGAAATAGAAGTTATCAAACTGGAGTTTTCAGAACTTTTGGCCTTTGTTTTGGGGTTATTAACTTTTTAAAAATTTTAAATAGTCAAACCAACACTAATTGCAATACGTGGGCCAACACAAACAGCTTGTCGCCTAACATGCAGCTAGTAAAGTTTACTTACGGGTAGGAGCATCGCTTTTCTTCTTGGATTGATCTCCAGCCCCTTCAACAAGCCTCTTTCTACTTCGGGTTCCGACGGGCATGGTGATATCGAAGGGGGAGACGATGAAGATGACGTTGATGTCGATGAATAATCAATAATCACGTGTACTTAGTTTACCTAGTTGATCACGTTTCACCAAGTACGGAAATGGAATGCGTTATGTGCATATATCGGAGTACAACATGCGGTCAAATCGACCGCTAAAATAGAATGCGAAGAGAGAGAGAGAGAGAAAGAACGATGCACGGAGGGGGTGGGGGGGTTGATGTGTTCAGGGACGAATTATGTAATGCTTGCATGCATGCATGGGCAAATGATCGGGAGACACTTCATTTAAATACAAGTTTTTCATAATCCACTTTCATAATATCCCCTCCATTATATTCATCTTCCCTCACTGCCACATCATCTCTTTTACTGCTCCTTTTAAAGCTACACTTGAGTAAATATGCCCCATGACACTAAATTGGTTGGTTTTAATTCCATTTGAAAGTTCATTGAATAAAACATGTGAAGCGAGAATCATTCCCTTTCAAATGCTCTCATAGTTGTGAAAAATTTTGATTTCAAAATATTTTATTTATATATCGTCTAGCCAGACGATATCTTGACTTTTTTAAAAATACATAAAATGCTTATATACTTCTTTTTTTTTTAATTTCAAAAGAGGTTTTTAAATACAGTAGTTGCATGATATCTCTATTTACAAGCACAATTTGGTATGAAAAATGGTTGAAACTAATGATTTTTGTAGAGAGCGCCCTCTTGAGTTGTAACGCCTTTAAAAAAATTGTAACAGGGTTTTACTTAGTCGTTTGTAATTGTGTATACCTTTCGAGCATGGCGGAGTTATAATTATTAGTCTGTACTGTCAACCTTGTGTACTGTAATGGTGTAGGTTTCGGTTACTAAAATTCAGTTTGACCAAAACTCAACTACCCCTTTAATAACACGTTGATTTCAATTTATTTCAATTTCAATTTATTCTTGCTTCTAACAAAACATTACAAATTAATTATAATAATTTACACACAAAAATAGAGCTTGATATACATATTGGAAACCATATGTTGGATTACAAGTCTGTGATCTCTCCTCCCCATTCTTATCAAAGTCTTACACTCTCATCACACTTCCTTTGACTGTAGCCACGTAAATCACCCTCTGGGCACTTGCATCCCTTTCAGTTCCAGCGCTGTTTGATTGGTCGTGACTCTCACCCACTCACAGTTGCTTTCAATGTTTTGTGTCTCCGCCCCCTTTCCTTCTCCCCCATCCATACATGTGTATATGTGTCATGTTGGTGTATATTCTGTTGTCTTTATGTAGTAACTGTAATTTGCCCTGACAAAGATCCTGCTAGGATTGAAAGCTAGGCTGTATACGACTCTCACAATTAACTTTAGTGAGAATAATAAATTTGCAAAGGGAATTTGTCACCTTTTGTGGGTCTTCTAGGATTTGTGAATAATTTAAATAGTATCATGGTTAAAGCTCGACTCACCCAATCTTAATTAATTTAATTTTTTTAAAGTTTCAACAATAATGTTCATACAAAATATTGAAACTTAGACACGTCAAATTTGTTTAACAAAATTATCATATTGAGTAAAATAACACATTATCACGTACAGCATGCACTGATGCCTTGACCAATAAAATAGCCGATTACTGGTATCTTACCAGGCAAACTGAAAATATTAAACTTGTATGGTGTTTCTGTTGTCATTTCTTATTATTTTGTAATTTAATATCATTTGTATGAAGGCACTGCAAAATAAAGTTGTAACTTACAATGTTGAACTAAATGTAATGATTGAGTCTTCTCATATTTCCTGCCTGTGAATAGTGATTTTTGTATCTTTTTATTGTGTGTGTATTTATTGCAAATGTGATATAACTGGATTGTTATTATTATAAATGTTATATGGCCAAGTAGTGAGTGAAAATGCAAGTGACATTCGCTAACTCATTTCACTGACTTTGTACAGTTATAACTTTCTAGTGGATAATTAAAAATCTGATCACTTCTAATATCGTAAATATCTTTCTAACCAAAGAGAAATTCAAAAAACCGAAACCTGTTCCATTATCTATGCTTCTATCGGTAATACGAATACAACAAATTAAGGGAGAAAACCACTGGAGTTTTAAGTAGGTATTGTGGATTTGGACAGTGTTACTAGATCATATCAAACATATGACAGGAGTATAATCGCATTCAGAGGAGACTACTGCACTGCAACTATAGTACTACAACAAACCTACAGTGGAAACTCATTATACTAAGCTCTGATAAAACAAAACCCTCTAAAAACTTTGTACTTTTGCTGGTACAAACCGTTTATATTCTTTTGTTTTTACCCTAATTTTCATGGACACATGGTCCTTGTTATGATGGTTCCACTAGTAATTTATTGCTATTATTTTAGCTAATTGAGATTAAAACAAACACATGAATGAATTGACTTCACTAAACAATCATATTTAGGCAAACAAATCAAATATGTATTTTATTGTGTGCTTTACATATAAAATTTCATAATTAAAAGATCTTACACACTACACAGTCACACTATGTATAATGTCCGAGCATCAAGTGTGTACAGAAAACATTAGTTCTATTTTTTATACAAACAACACAGCCTCTATCTGCCCCCTATGATCATTTTGATGATCTATGATAAAGCTAACAATAAAACAAAACAATTGCACATTAACTATTTACAGAACACACAATTTTGTTATACATGTACTGAATCATCTTGCAGCATGGAGGTATTCAACCATACAAACATTTAACAAATGTATGTGCATACATTTTTAAAGCCAAATAACAGTAACGGAAAATGCCCCACACATAAACAAATAAAATTATGCTTTATCTGCTTTGAAATGGACTTTTTGAGCAATAAAATAAAAATGTTTGAAATAAAGTCTTATTACCATATACTCAATTCAACCGCATGTACACTGCATGCAAAAGCTACGCATGCACGCTTATCAACCACCTAGCTACCAATACCTAGCATAATAGCGAAGAGGGACGAAAGTGCAGCAAATTTAGGCCTCATCTCAGCGCCGTGCTGACGGCGTGCATTGAAGTTTCAACTGCCACCCAAGTCCTTTAAAAAAAAAACTATTTCAAGAATATTGATCAATTAGTTTGGCCAATATAGATGCTTTTGGTAACTTTTCTAATACTGTTATTTGGCTTTAAGCACATTGCACACTGCACAGTTGGATCCGATCTAACAATGATTAAGGATCTGATCTATACTACAAGCTTTTAAGTATGAACGTCTTGCTTTAGTTCAGATGCACAGTTGTTGGACAAATCAGTATTCTATTAGGTATGCAGTGTTCAGTGGGTTTTATTCAAACCACGAGTGTCGATATGCTGGATTTAATTTCAATCAAGTGGGAAAGACAATATATCGTTCCCCACACCCCCCCCCCCCCCCCCCTAAGAAAAAATTTCTTCACAAATCTATAGAGACCTTCAAAAATCAACCTCAAATCTAATCAGATCATCTATTCGAGTCATCCCCTTGATTTGATGAGTTAAGCTGTTAACATATTAGAACAAGCAAGTTGAACATACTAGTATTTAGCCATGACCTTAGACCTTTAATATAAAATCCTGATCACTGTAGACCACCTGTCATTATTAAAGAAATAGTAAACATATGGAATATGATGCTATATATTATTATGGAATGATTGAATTATGGAATTTGATGCTAAATTATGCTAATGAGATCATTCTGTCAAACGGTCAACAAAACATAGTACAAAGCATGGATTTGTGCATAAATATAATTTGCAGTCACAATTTGGCCTCATAAGAAATGACGAGAACAAGAATTCATATCCATACATACTGACATACATGTACATGTAATTCACTTAACTTTTTTGCTAGTAGCCTGGTCGGGAAAGTACTTTTAATGGCCCACACAAACATTTTCTTGACCCTAACATTTTATTGAATTAGTAAATTGTTTACAGTCTACATTCCATACACTTTATCGATTAAAACTGTAATAATAGATGAGGCTTGACATGAAAGAAAACACAATTTTCCTATTCTGTTATTATCAGTTTGAAAACCTACCATATAGTTGCCTGATTGAACTTGTTGATATATTTAGAGAATATCTTGTGCAATATGCAACATATCATGTTTTTTTAAAGAAAATTCCTGTATGAATCATGGTTGTCTGCAAGTACCCACACTAAAAGTACAATATAGACACAACGTGTACAGTGTCATGTGTCACAAAGTGTCATTTCAATTCAAACAAATAACAGATGTTAGTTTCGAATCTGCTACAAAGAAACTTTAATGAAAGATCAAGCACATAATAATATATTTATTTACAGAAGATGATGCACGGCTGCGCGCAGTGATTTTCATAAACTTAAAGCTTGTCATCTCCAGTGCCATACTCCATTTCAGTTGAGTGTCGACATAGTCCTCAAAGCAGGATTAATCCACGATAGGGAGCGAGAGAGACCGTTGCTGTCACATGACAGTCATATGAGTGTCACATGACTTACACCACAGGTGCAAGTTGCAGTCAGTTAATGCAAACAAGGCATAGTTCCATTTCCATTAATATAAATACTTCTTCAAAATTGTCAAAGTTTGGTTTCATATCAGTCAAGTTTTAATCGGCATACATTGCCGAGTCCTTGTGAACAGCATTTATGATATGATCGCGTTGTCGTCATAAGCTGAGATCCTTGGTATGGTGTCGCGCTCTCTTGACGGCCTCCACCCGTTTCTGTCGGTCTGCGAAGCGGTTGCCCATGGTCTGCGTAAGTGGCGGAAGAGAGAAGCTGTCCCTCGTCACACTGAACGCGCCTTCAGGTCTGTAACAGGAAAATAATAATGACTTTATTTATCAAGAGCAATCATTTATTTCAAGCAATTAAAAAATAACTTGTGTGATAGGTATTTTATTTTTTATGCCTTATGCACATTTAAATTGAATCTGTAAATTGTGTTCAATCTGAGTATATTCTTGTGTTTTCAATGTGCTCGCTTACAAGATATGCTTCCTTGGGGTACCTGAACTATTTATGAACTAAACATGTGATTTTATTTACTGTTTGGAATAAAATGAATTGTTTTGAATTCAAAGACATGTGCTTATAAAAGACGAACAAAAACAATGTGATATTTAATGAGAGATGCAATTAGTAACATCTATGAAGTGCTAAGATATATCACAAACCAAATATGCCAATTTTGCTCTAAACAAAAGTTACCTTAGTAAAGTCATATGCAAATGATTTTACGAGCTAATGTTTCACAAACTCACTATTCCTCACACTATACAAAGTTCATGAATACATTGTGTCAACTCTGAAGAATACTTACAATTTTCTCGTCTGGTTCTTCAGAGCAATTCTTGGAAGTTTGCCATCTCTGGAAAAGAAAACGTGGAATATTAAATAATTGAATTAGAAAATAAAAAATGATTTTGACCCTTGAATTAAAGGAAAGCTCTCTCGACCAAAATATCCTCTACCAATTATAATAAAAAATTAAAAAAACACAAAAGATATGTGATTTTTAACAAAATAAACAAAATAAATTGAACCTGTCCTGCTACAGTCAACTTTTCTCGGCTTGAAGCTAGTCAGTTTCCTTGTGATTGTTTGTTTATAATACTTAATCATTATGTCACTCTACTATACTACATGGTGTAATTAGTCAAATAAGCCTGATAATCACTTGTGAGCATGGAAAATTGGACTTCGCCAAGAATCAAACCAGAGACCTCCAGCTTGGTAGAACGGTACTCTAACCCACAAAACCCCCCAAACCATTTTAAATGCTCATGCTGGTCAGAAACGGAAGGATACTAAATCAACTGACTTTTGGAAAGTGCAAGGGATCTGGCACCTATATTTTAATATATCTGAGGTTATCGAAGTGCGACATCTCAGCTATTCATTGCCATCGGTATGGTTATAAACAATGTCAGGCAAGCCAGACATTTCTGACGGAGCAGTTGCTAAGAAGGCAATTAATTGTCCAGCTCCAAACTACCAAACCCCAGAATCAAAGGACAAGTTGTTTAGAACCATTACTACGTTATAACAAAATACTGTGATATCAATTTGGTCCTCTATACATCTATAATTTCTTTAACTCACCCTGCGACATTCTGTTCGTCAGCGATGTAAGCCTTTGCCATGAGATATGCATCGGGCGTCCACTTGTGCGAGTACAGAACATCCTTCAGGTCAGATTTAATCCTCTGGAGCTGAGGGAGAATGCAAGACAAAATCATAAATACATGTAACTTCAGGGGGGTGTTTCACAAAGACCCTATGTTGAACTGAACTCTAAGTTGGACTTTAAAATTATGAAAAGCCATTTTGTAGCTTTGGAATAAAATACATTAAAAGGCAAATATGCAAATTAGTATTTTAGACTTTTCATAAATTTTACATCAAGAACATGAAATATCCTTGATAATAGAAAATATTAATGGTTTGAATCAACGTCTTATGCCTTTTAAAAAGAACTTTTACAAAAAAATGTCAAAGGAACTAACAGCTATCCATAATTTTTAAGTCCAACTAAGAGTGAAAACACCCACTGTACTTGTTAGGAACAGAGTACAGACAAACATGTGTGAAGTAACCACCTAAGGGAAACAATAAAAAGACCACTGTAGACAGGTGATCTCTATCTTCCACCTTCTCTAACATTACTCTTCTGTGCAGGGGTTGGTCGGTTGCTTTAGACAGAAGTCCACTACAAGGCAGGTTTTACTGTTTGCTCTTCAGTCTTCCTGCATATGTTTGTAACTATTATGTCACGATTTACCGAATTAGTATTAAATTTATCGACTACATTCTGCCACTTGCAGCATGCTAATGGAAACTTTGCCTTGGGGGGGGGGGGGGGGGGGGAGGGGTACAATTTTTGTTTGCACAAAGTAATTGACAATTGTGAGATTCATTTTCTCTTCTTCATTCAACATAAGAGAAAGAACATCAAGTCCTTTGACCAGCAAGATTATCTTGTTATGGGAGAGTATTATTATATAACAGCTCTTTATAATCAGGGCTCTGTAGGAAACGAGAGTTGTTGTACACAGTGGTTGATTTTGTGAGATGATTTTTATCTTCTCTTCTTTATTTAAACAAGGGTTCAATTGTTGAACAGAGTGGATGCCCTGAGATAATATTTATCTTCTCTTCTTTATTCAAACAAGGGTTCAATTGTTGTGCACAGTGGTTGATATTGTGAGATAATATTTATCTTCCCTTCTTTATTCAAACAAGGGGTTAAATATTGTACACATTGGTTGCTAAGTATTGAGTGATAATATTTATCTGTACTTCTTTATTCAAACATAGGGGCAACTGAATATTAAGTGCTTGAACCAGCGAAACTATCTTGTGATGAGACAACTTTGTTATATAAGAGCTCTTTATAACTAGGACTCTATATGAAGTTTCATGTGTACAGTGGAGCCTCTTTATAACGAGCACTGTTACAACGAGGAACCTGATACAGCGAGGTAATTTCACAGGTCCAGGTTCTATGTATGTTATTATTTTTAAGCCCTTATACAGCGATATATATGAAATAACAATGTAAATTCAGTGGGCCCAAGGTGCTCATTATAATGAGTTTTCACTGTATTCCATTCTTATTTACTTTAAAAAAAAATGTTTACCTCTGTTGTTTGCCTACTACGACTGTCCGTGAGGTGCCTGATGATGTGTGAGCATTCATCGAGGGTGGGCGGCCTGGGGTGGAGATCCCCTGGTCTCTGCACCTGGAGGGGGTTCAGGTTGACTGGCATGAGGGGGGACATGGCACTGTTTAGAGGGCTGGTCTGTTGGCCCGTTTCCTGGCTTTGTGGCCTGCAAAAGAGGAAATATTTATAGAAGAATATTTATTATCATCAATATTATCATCAACATTTTCCTCCTCATCATAAAAGTCATTATCACCTCCAATCTTGTTCAATATCTTCTTCAACATCACCACCATTATTATCATCATCATCATCATCATCATCCTTCTCGTCGTCGTCGTCGTCGTCGTCATCATCATCATCCTCATCCTCATCACCACCACCACCATCATCGTCATCACCATCACAATGCAATGATAATTTTCATCACACCAACTCTGCTTACCTCTTTTCGAGAGTATCTTTGAGCCTCTGTTGGAGGTACGCATTGAGACTCCTTGCTTCCTGCAGGCCGGCTGTAAGCTCCTTGACTGTGAGTACCTGGTGAGCTGAAGAAACAGAAGAAAAGGAAAATTGAAATAGTTAATTTGTAATTCATGAACATATACTTAGGAATAGGTAACTAGGTGTTTTTTTTTTCGTATTGAGCAATACATAAAATTTTGGATAACATGTATATAGAAGGGGTTTTCTGAAAGAAATAACAATAACAGCTGTGAGCTCCTCAATTACGAAAAATCATACATGTAGATGTATGCTTCCCATTTTAAAAATTAGGTCACTAGATGTTTTTTTTATTTGTTTGAAGAAATAAATAAACTTTGAATACAAAAAAGCATATTCCAAAAGACCAGTGAGGTTTCCATACCGCATCACGTTAATGTGTATGTATGAGCATATCTTCTCCCATTTTGTACTGAATATGAATTGGAAAAATAATAACAAATGTGGTTTTGTTTTCTTTGTCAATTAACAAAACAAAAAATTAATACTTTAGCTACAATATTGCGGGTAAATAATCTAAAAGTCATAATGTATCTCTATATCACTAGGCTAAAGATTATCAAATTCGAATGTAATTTATTCAAACGATGACGTTCTTTTTACTTCCAAAGTTATGATAAACTCTGTTATGTGCGTTTGCAGACAGTGAGACTGTGATCTTTTCTCATTCTGGTACAACAAATATTCAACTTACATGGTGATTGTGATTTACTTTCATCTGACCTTAGTGAAGACCCAGACAATTCTGAAAAGGAAAGAAAAACACAACAATATTTCAATACATTTTTAATGCCTTTGTACTAGTATTCACTTTTTTTATGCCTCCGCCAACGAAGTGGCCGGAGGCATTATGTTTTCGGGTTGTCCGTCCGTCCGTCCGTCCGTCCGTCCGTCCGTACGTCCCGTTTTCGTTCTCGCGATATCTCAAGAACCGGTTGACGGATCAATTTCAAACTTAGTATGAGTGTACATATTGGGGTAGCAATGATCTGATTAGATTTTGTGGTTCATGAGGTCAAAAGTCAAGGTCACAGGACTCAATATATGTGCAAAAATGGCTCGTTCTCGCGATATCTCAAGAACCAGTTGACGGATCAATTTCAGACTTGGTATGAGTGTACATATCGGGGTGGCAATGATCTGATAAGATTTGGGGGTCATGAGGTCAAAGGTCAAGGTCACAGGATTCAATAAAAAATATGCAAAAATGGCTTGTATTGTAATGGCAAAATTTCAAGAACTGAATGTCAGATTGCAATCAAACTCAGTATCTAAATGTATCATAAAGAGTCAATGTAGCCATAAAATGTTGGGGTCATGAGGTTGAGGTCAAGGTCACGGGACTCATTATATATGCAAACAAGCTTGTAATGGCAAAATCTCAACAACTAAATGTCAGATTTCAATCAAACTGAATGTTTCTTAGGGAGCCAATGTAGCCATCAAAGTTTGGGGTCATATGGTCAAGGTCAAAGGACTCAAAATATATGAAAAATATTAAAAAACATTAATTCAGGTGCATGTTAATTTGGGCTTGATATTAAAATCGCGTGATAGCGGAGGCATAATTTTCGACTGCGCGCAGTCGAAGATCCATCTAGTTCTTAAATGATTTGAACCCAATCTAGCATTCCAAATTTGACTCAAACAGTATAGTTCAACAAAAAACAGCCTGGAGAAAAATTGTTTTGAAACTTTTAGAATTCAAGCTAGTAGTACTAAATAAAGTGTTTAGTGAAATTGAAAGAAATTCTCTATGGAGGTATAATGTATGGCATGTTAATTGTAAAAGACTACATCTAGTTAATTATCCTTTACAATTTATAAAAAACCTCTGAACAATTTTCTTACCTTTATTTGGTGAATCTGTTCCACTCATGATAACCTTGAAGTGAAGCTCTGTCATAACAAAATTAAATTGAAAACAACATTAAATATATTTCATTACATTTACATATTCAACACATTTGTGCAATACATTTAATTACAACCAATGATACTTATTATTAACCTAACTGAGTGGCGGGCTGAACGTAATTAAAAACGTGAAAATGACAGTCGAACAAGAAAACATAGCGCTGTTTACACTTTGACATAGATCTATCACAAAAAGTAAGTAAGAGCAGCTATTCATCTCACATACAATTTAGAATCAAACTATCAAACTGGTAAACATTGGCTTATATTACCAGCAAAAAAATACACAGGGTTCAGGGCGATTTAGCCCTCAAGAAGCCCAAAAGAGCCCTCCCAAAACCGTAAAAAAGCCATTGTAAATTAGCATCAGAGTTCAATGTAAAACAAATTTTCATGCAGCGAGCATGAAAAGTAAAAATAATTTTGTTTTTCTCCCTGGCTTGTATCGTACCTTTGTTTTCTCGCTTGAGAGCCTCAATCTCCTCGTGCAGACTGGACAGGACCTCCCGCTGCTGCCTCTTGAGGAACTCGATGCTCCGCTCCAGGTGGTGTAGCCGCTGCTGGGGGTCCGGCTCCCCACCGTGGGACAGCGCCCCCTCAAGGCTCATGGCTTCATGCATCAGACCCTTGGGGGACAAGGACTTGCCAGAAGGTAGCACCTAAGCATGAAAAAGTAACAATAATTGTATTCCCAATTAATTTGACCAAGAAAGACAATATATTGAACAATAAGCATGGTTCTTTTGTATTCTAATCAGTAATCCCACCAGATGACGATCTGTGTGTTACTCATGAATTTGTAGACCATATTATATTCTAATTTTGTGGGCATTTGATTTGGTTGCCACAAAGTGCATCATGGTTATGCAAACAGATGTTTAAAAAAATGGACATTTAAAGGCAGTCAGTGAGTCAGACATTAACATAGCATAGATCTTTATGCAACACCTATTGTTCAGAGGGGGTGGGGTGAATGAATAGAGCATCTCCCATAAACAATATGTATCACAAGTTTATTGATCTATCATCTATGCCAGTGGACATTAAAGAGAGTTTGTAATTTTGTATGATTATACCTGAATTTGATCTTTGAGGAATGGCCTTGGGTAGCGCGCCTTGTCCAGGGTCTGAATTCTTGGCCACTGCGGAAGATTCTGCAGTGGCGGCAGGCTCATTGAAGTGACAGGCATCTGGGTTTCCATCCAGCTTCCTTCTGGTTTAAATTCAAAATCGACACACTCTTAATTGTGCTTCTTTTCCTTCTCGTCTGCTTTTATAATAGTTTTCCTCAATCAAGAAACTGTCCTTATATCCTGGCTCTCTGATTATCTTTGTCTGAACTCTTGAAGATTGTTCTTCTGATTCAAACTGCTTAATTTAGACTGGGCTGTTCTGCTTGATGTTGGAAGGCTTGATTGCTAGTTCTGCAAATAAAAATGCAAATACAAGGCATACATGTAAACAACAAGCAATGAAATAAACTTAAAAGTTAACTTAATTATAACTCAGTTAACAAAAGTCGATAGGTTAGATCAATAATGTGGTAGAGAAAAGACAATTGATAGTTATCTTCTGTCATTCTAATTTCTAATTCTATTTTATTATTTGGTTTGGTATAAATCATCCAAGAATCAAGATCTATAAATTATTCTGAGGATTCATACAAAAAGGGTTTTAGCGGGTCATCAATACCAGGGAGCAAACTCTCGGTGCAGATCTATTATAAAACAAATTTGTAAAATGTAATCAGACATTGCTCACAAGTTAAAATAATGATCCTTTCACAATTACATTCAGTGATTCACATATTAGAAATATAAATCACAATTGCATTCATCACTCATCGCATGACTTGTGATTGTGACTCGACAGTCGACATCTCAGACATTTACTGATTTCTACACGTATTAAATTACAGTAAGGTATATTTATTTGAAACCAGAAAGAAAAGACAGAAGAAGATATTTACCGTCGTTACATGGCACAAATAATTGATCTTCAGTGGATGTGATCTGGTGATCTGCTCTTCAATTCAGCTCCACTGCACTGCACTTGACGTTTGTCTGTTTCTTTATCGTGCCGACTTGGTCTTGGAATCCATCTAAAAATGCAGAAATGTACTAAAATATCTGCAGAAGCAACACCGTCTAGCTAAGGGCTAATATTTCATTGTATTTGTAGTCCTGAATGAAATATACCAGGCCGGACGGACGGCGATATGATCATCGAAAATTAAAACACGATCAGAAATTACAGCAGTAGCACAGATAATAATACACACAGATTGATAACGTTACCATGCTACGCTCGCGACACACTTCTGAGTGACTGTATACAATCGTCTATGATACAATGAAGATACAATGCATGCACATCTCACGTACACACACTGCACAAGTAAACACACTATGAATTTCGCTGCTCTTTCTATGAATGCTGGGATGTACGTGCTAGACTTTTAGGAATTTGTTGCAGCGAAATATGCAATTAGGGGTATTGCTTGGCAACATAGGGGTAAACAGTTGCCCCTTGCAAAGATCGTCACTCTAGGCGCTAGTGCACTGCTCCAAGTAGGAGCGTCATTCTGATCTCGGTGAATTCTGGATCACGGATTAGCACTCGTGATGTCTAGGATCATAATACATTGCAAATATTAATAATATGATCACCATTATAATTCAACTCATTACTTTAGAAATACATAAGTTCGTTTATAATTGGTTTGTTCTTTTTAGGGGTGGAAAAAAAGAGTCTTCGTGGGGTTTACTATCACATCGGACTGTATAGGAGTGTTCAATAGAGACTAGTTTTTCGGTATAGGTATATAATACTTCAGCTTGTGCAATGTTGGCACTGCAACTGTAAATTGATATGCGAAATTCGAAGATTTATAGTTGATACCTGACATTGACAAACAAAAATAAGTGTTTATGTTAATCATGTTTATGAGTGCTTTTAATTATTACCCATGAATACATTCTGAACTATCACATCTGCAATAAACACATCACATCATCACATAAACAGTATCATATCAGCAATACACCGGCTAGCAGCAAAACGTGCAATTCAAATATTAAATTTTCATCTTTCACCTCGATTCACCACTTATTGGAATACTCATCCTTGACATTTACAGCCATACAATCCAATAGGTTGAAATTGAAATTGACAATACGGTTAAAAACATTTCAAGGTAAATCAACAAGAAAGCATAACAACAAAAGGTACAATGAGGATAAAATACAAACAAAGATTGGAGTACATTACATTTAGGCCTCATATGGAAGTGGAAGGACCTTCTAAAAGTAGGAAATCAACTTTAATATAAACTGAAGATCCAGAGAATAATATTACAGTTCCTGTAACTCATCCTCTTCACAACCTTAAAGAGGATGAAATGGATAAAACAAAAAATATAACAACTTAATTATATAAATAAATTAATGCAATAAATGAATTATAGCTTAAAGGTGCACCTGTTAAGTGTCAGATATTGCCCAAAATTACATTTGAGACTTCAATCCTATACCAAAATCATTGTAAGATAATTATGTCCGAATGATGTGTGAAAGTTTCATTGAAAAAGAACACTGCTTTCCTGGTTAAAAAGCGAAAATTTGCGTCAGCTTTAACAACGAATTACTGTATAACGTGTATGAGGTTTATGACCGTTCATTAACGCTCTTGAGCTGAATGATTATCAATGATATATATTGTCAGACTAAAGGGGCATTTAAACAAATCTAACTGTTTTATTCTTCTCTTACCATAAGCCAAACAACACGGTAGAAGAGAAATGTGGAAGCTCCAAGTAATTTTCGTGGAGTTAGACACTTTACTGGTTTCACTTTAATCCCAACCTTTTCGACACAGTAATAAATATGCATTTCCTATAAGATATCAAAACTCTCGTGCATACCGTAATCCGTTTTCCACTGTGCAGTAGTATTTTCTAAAGGAGTTGTACTGCATGTAACGTAGATTTTGATTAACAAATCTAATTCCATTGCTTGTATATTATAGTAAAATTAGATTATTCGGATTCAATATTACATCGACATGATAATTATGATGAGACTGAATATTGACATGCAATTAATGAGCATTTAAATTGGTCGGAGCAAATAGATGTTAATAATAATTTGCAAAATTTATTGAAACGATTAAGACAATTATTTATTACAGAAAGAATGGAAGTGTGACATTTTATCAATAAACGGTGGTTATACAGAGCAAGTCCGACAATAATGTTTATAGTGCACTCGTTTTGGGTTTTTTTTTAGCACTCAATGAAAAAGTTGCAGAAAATACTAAATACATAGGGCGCATAAAAAAGTTATGCTTGTAAACTGGAAATTTCCTCGTAAGGTATTATTTCAATTGATACAAATACACGAGACACTCTTTTATAAATGCGAAATAAAGAATTGCTATGTGTTATGAACAATGGGTGAACAACGGGCGCGCCGGAAGCAGTTTTGGATTGGGGGGGCAAAACCCTAAGGGGGCTCACAATTTATGTCTTTAGGGGCTCATGCCCAACCGCACTCACAGGCAGTGGCGTAGCGACGGGGGGGGGGGGGGGGGGCAGGGGCGGATCTAGCTTTTTGCTAAGGGGGGGGGGGGGGGTTTGACCCAATGACGATCGTCCAGCCACAATTTTGTTTTTTGCTATTTTTTGGGGGGGGGGGGGGGGTGCGAGGGAGGAGCATACTTTTGTTCATGTTATTATCAAAATGACCTCATATTTGTTTTTGTTGTTCTTTGTTTGTATGTATATAACTGAGCTTTAAATTGTGTTTATGACAGTATGTTCACTTTTTGTACAGTTTTATCGCAATTAGTTTGTTAAATTATGTCTTTGTATACACAATTTATATTGAAAATGTTGTTTATTAAGACTCAATTGTAAATCTCTGTAAATTTGATTTGGAAGAATACAAAATTACTTTAAACAAAAAGTGTGTGTGTGTGTGTGCGCGCGTGTGTGCGTGTGTGCGTGTGTGCGTGTGTGCGTGTGTGCTTGTGTGCGTGTGTGCGTGTGTGCGTGTGTGCGTGCGTGCGTGCGTGTGTGCGTGTGTGCGTGTGTGCGTGTGTGTGTGCGTGTGTGCGTGTGTGTGTGTGTGTGTGTGCGTGTGTGCATGTGTGTGTGTGTGTACGCGCTCCCCGGCCACGTTCACTTCACTCCCTCAAAAACAAAAATAAATAAATACAACCCCCCCCCCCCAAAAAAAAAAAAAATAATAATAATTTAAACAAAGAAAAAATGAATCAGAAATGACGACGACAAATTGGGAATAAATTGACAGATTTGGATTTCATTAAAATGAAGATGAGGGAAAATATTACAGGATACTCTTCTCGCAAAGCTAAGGTGAGAAGAACAAAAGAAAAAAAAAAGAAAAAGAAGTGGAAGATTTACTTGGTACACCTCGGCCCGGTCAGATATCAACGGATAGCGGAAACGTATATAATTATGCCCAACGAATAGACAATTTGCGAAATTAAATTATCCGGTGATGAAAGTCGTCTCCATTGCTTCATGTACACAACATAATGAACAACGTACATCACCGGACAAGGAACGGACAAGAAACGCATAGAACGGATGAAAAATGAATTTAGCTCTCCGCTTTACATAAAATACGCTTGCGCAATCCGTTGATATGTGACCGGGCTATTATAGCCCGGTCACATATCAACGGATTTTGAGTTGAAGAACTATATACGACAATTATAATCAGGGGGGTATTGTGAGATCCCAGGCAGCATGATTGCGGAGGGAAAAAGAAATGCGCAGTATTGAACAGCTTTTGAAATTTATCCAGAGGAAAAGTGTCATAAGGGGGGGGGGGGGGGGGTTTATAATGAAGAGGGGGGAATTATAGAAGAAACAAGTTATATTAATGTGATTAAATTGTTTTATACAAATTTGTATGCTTTAAAAGATACTGAATTATTGAAAGGAAGTATATAGGATATACTTAAATTAAGTATAAAGAGGGGCAGGATTTTTGTGAAGGTAAAGTGTCAAACGAAGAAAGCAATAATGTCTTGAAGAAAATAAAACTAAAACATCACCGGGAATGATGGTTTTACTGTAACATTTTATTGCACTTTTGGCCGGTTTTGGGATGCATAGCGATATACGCATTATTTTAATGAAGATTTGGATAGAGGAGAATTGTCAACTCACTCCTCAAAAACAAGGGGTTATAACATTGATAGAGAAGGAAGGTACGGTATACTAATATTTTATGTGTGAATTTATAGACCAATAACTCCTTTAAAATTATGTCGAAAGTTTTAGCAAGGGAGAATAACAGAAGTTTTAGGCAAAATAATTCACTATGATCACGTCGGGTATATTAAAAATAAAATATTTATAAGAGAGGCAGTTAATTCTTTGAATAAATTTTTGGATTTGTATACAGGCGCTGTTATTGATTTTTAGAAGGCATTTGATTTTATTTCACATGCACAGGTATTTATTTCATGTATTGGAATCATTTGGATTTTGTGAACCTTTTTTGTTTGTTTGTAATTTGGTATACAGATTTTTAGTAGACAGGCATTCAGCAAGTTATTTTTATATTTTGAGAGTGCCACTGTGGTGAGGCAAGGAGATGCTCTCTCTTGATAACTATTGAAACATTGGTTCTTGTCATTATAGGAAAGATGTTAATTTGAAAGTAATTCCATTTGGGGATCAGACAAGTATGCTGATGATATTACAATTTTTGTTGAAGATATCTATTCTACAAAACTATATTCAAAAGAAAACCTTTTTATAGGTTGGGATTTTTCTTTTTTTTTTTTAAATGGGGTTGAGACATCATAATATTCACATGTATTTATGGACGTTTTTGGCAAAACATAATTGTCTATTTTGATTTTATTGAAATTAGGAATGCTGATTGGAATACAATGTAGAATTGGCAGCTAGATCATGTAGAGTCAAATATAGCAACTATATTGTTCTCTATTGCATACTATTCTTTCTTTTAGAATAAAGGCCTTATCAAAGGGTATACTTCCTCAGTGTATTAGAAAATATAGAAACAAATTTTGGATTATGAACAGGAAGATTTTTAAAACAAATTTAAAGGGCTAATTGGGGGTACACTTAAAATGGGAACAACATAAAATATTTAATAATTACTTTTTGTCTAGCTTTTAATAGTATTTCGATTGGATTATATAGGGAGCTTGCTAATGGTGTTTTCTCCTATCTTTAGGTGGGACAATTAGTTTTAGGTAGAAACAGGTCAAAGCAAAGACACTACAAGGGGAAGACTGGACACTGCGCCGGTTTTGTACAGCGATCGATGAAACGCTGAATTTCGTACATGGGGAAGGGCGCCCCTAGCGTTGGGTAGGTAAACTTCTTGTTGTTTTCGCGCGTAGCCATTGAAAACACAATAGGGAACTGGTAGTGAAGTATCAAATTCCTTCTTATTTTTGCTTTTTTATCTCAAAATGTACACCAAATATTAAAAGGAGTTTGTTTCTAAGTTTGTCTGTTTACAGGTGAAAATTTCCAAGAAATATTTAATAGTAGACGTGCAGAATCAAGTCAACATTCACGTACAAGTTTCTTTGCTTGCTGTTAACAAACGAACTCGTCATCAAGATTGTTGCAGTTACCTGTGTCATGGTTTCAAATCAAAATAGTAACATTTATTTAAATACCTCTTTTCTCTTTATATGAAGAATTGTTGTTAACAAGAGTGTCACATCTGAAACACAAGCATTTTGTTAACTGTCACATCGGAAATGCGATGCCTCAAAAAATAGGGTAGACCTCACTCTTACAGCTAGAATTTGGGTTGTAGCAAGGGTATGGCCGCACGGCAGCTGGAGGGGGGGGGGGGGGGGGTCCCCTAGAAATCTGTTGTACTGTCAGTCATACATGTAGGCCTACAAACATACAAACACATACACATACTATCACACATACATACACAAATGTATACAAACACACACACAAATGCACAGACATACAAACACGCATCATATACACACACACACACCAACAAAATAAACGATGCAATGAGATCTCAGTTTGATCTAAATTTTAATTACACCTTAAATTAAATAACTGCCTTTGTTACCTACAATTTTTAAAAATATCAAAGCTAATTTATATTATATAATGGCAAGGATTCATAAAACGTTCTGTTGATTAACTATATATGGTCATTTTCACAATCAATAGTATAAAAAGTGGTACAAAGGGTTACATTTTAGAATTGATAATTTGAAAATTCTTCAAAAAAGTTTCTTGGTATTGAAATGTTATGGAACAATACGTTTTAGAGCTTAATCTTATTCTGTTTTCATTCACCATGGATACATAATTGTTCGAAATAGCCCATTATATGATGCATCAAAACTGTTCATCATTCTACCTATTCATTTACGAATTATACACGACATTAAGATATTTAAAAAGGAAATAATGAAGCTAACCATACTAGATTTATAATTCATGTGCATATTAGCTGTTCAATGATTGTTATACTCATGTACTTATGCCTTTTGGTTTCCTCGTTCATTCTGATTAATATTTGTAAATTATTATTACCCCTATCTTTGTAAATATGTTTTTTCTGTTTGTTTTTTTCTCTTAAATAACCTGTTTGTAATGTATATTTTGTATTATTTTATGTATCTTATGTATTTCTGTATTCTTATGTTTCACGACCCTGCTGAAAAACAGCTTGTAGCTGAAAGCGGGCATTTTATTATTGTATATACCGTGATTAAATAAAATAAACAAACAATAAATGGTCATGTGTAATGAACTCGCCTCCCAAATAGGGTGGCACCGTTACATTTTGGGATTTTTTGCAAACATTTTCTTAATTTGTTTCAAAACTACAAAACATTTCCTAACAAATTTGGTATCATTTTAAAGAACTACCAGAATGCTATCTGTATGCAAAGTTTCAAAGGTACACCTCTTTCCAAAATGGAGATACAGCTATTTTCGACCTGCTCGCCATTGTTCCCTATTGTGTTTTCAATGGCTACGCGCGAAAACAACAAGAAGTTTACCTACCCAACGCTAGGTGCGCCCTTCCCCATGTTCGAAATTCAGCGTTACACAAAATCCCCGAAGTGTCCAGTCTTCCCCTTGTAGTGTCTTTGGTCAAAGTAAGCATACATGGAACGGGTGTCTGATGTATGGAGTGTGCGAGTGTGTTTGTGTGACGTTGTGATCAATGCTTTCATTTTGTGGGGATAAACAAAAAGGGGAGAAAATGCATGAATTTCGAAAGCCTGCAGCAAAGTCAAAAAAGACAAATTTGGCAGGTTCATTGTTATTGTTTACGATGCTGCATGTTTTGTTTCGTTTTGTTTTGATCGGTATTTGCGCATGCGCAGATAACTTTGCTGTTTCCCGTTATTTTCGAACTTTCTCCGAACCATTGGCAGTAGATGATCAAGAATCAAGGCTAAAGAAATATTTCCCCGTCGTAAAATAAAGTGAGGTACGTTTTTATATAGTTGTGGAATGACGTGTTGCTGACTAATCATTATTTAACATTTTCTTTCTAAATTTACAGAGCTGAAATCGACACCGTGTGTGACACGAATCGGCATGAATATCGGTCCCACGTATTTAAAATCATGTTTGTACAATTTGTAGATACCGAAAGTTGAAAATAATGATTGAGGAAGCTAAAGGGCACCCTAAGACCAATGCCATATAGAAAGCACAGTAAACAAATTTGTGAGATTTACCAGAAATGTAAAACTATCTCTAGCTATAATAAAGTATTATCTCACCAAATTAATCAACTGTGGATAGTAGGAGGGTAGAATTAAACACAATTTGAAACTTACATTGAGCCTTCTGATGTAAAAAGTACTTTTAATTCCTATTTGAGAATTGTGATCTTTAGAAATATTGCAATGGATCTGATCCAATCTGGTTATCTGTGCCAGAGCTGTAATGCCCTCTAAATGCAAAAGTAGACCAGTTGTTTACATGTTTAGGCTTATGCCCAGTAACATTCTTAAATTCCTACTGAAACTGCAGAACAGTGGTAAAAAAAACTTCATATTGACAAGGTGATTGAAAGGATCTTACATCTGTGTCCATTGTCTGTGAATGTGTGAATTGACTGCCTGGCCATAGGCCCTGGTTTAGCTTTTGTATAAACGTAACAAAGAATGTAGGTCAATCTGTGACTATAAAGAATTCTTTAATCTTTACAGCCAGCTTTGATTCTATTATAAGATTAACATGGTCATGATTCAATGAAGCCTTCATTCAATCATGACCATGTTAATCTTATAGATAGTTCACAGTTTGTAAGAATTCTTTAGAATGAAGACATGCTATAATTGTTTGTTGAACAAAGCCATATTATGCTATTACAGCCATAACACAGCATCAAATTGATAGTGTGAAAAACAACTAGTTTAAGGCTAGGCAGACAGGGGATTTCCCCAGTGTTTACTGGGACAATGAGGGCAGCTGACTATCAGGCTTTTTTACCAGGCAATGGAGTAAGGGGTTAATGCAGCATGCTGTTAACCCCTTGTCTTGTAGGGGTGGCTAAAGGGCATGTATCATGTATGATTGAGTGACCCCCGCATCGGCACCCTAAAACATTTCCGACAGTTTAAGACTTAAAAATCATTCAAATTTCTTGAAATTGTACTCACATATTGAGAAAATAGTGCAGATTCCGATGCAATGATCAGATTTGCGATATATTAATTATATTTTGAGATATCGCCTTCGAACGCGCGCGTTGTTTTTTGGCTTCACGAGTTCGAAGTGTTTTTAATACCGTCACCCCCTCAACCCTCATTGACAATGCACGCAACTCAAAATTTCTTGTGCGATGTTGGTATTATTTATCATATTTACTTGTATTACTCGTAGCGGACAATCTATGCATTATTTCTCCTCAAAATTTCGACCAGTTCAGTTTTATTTGGTAGCGCGCATCATCTCATGTGCGATTTTTTACGACACGCACAAAAACAAATATTACGCGGGGTGCCGATATTAAAAACAGTGCCGATGTGTAGTACACCTACCATTATGATGTAGATCGACAAGTCTAGCGTTTTCATGGCCTCTTTTACAAATCTGAGTAAAGCCAAAGTCAAAGGAATCGAACATAGAGGTTTCACACATTGCCTTAGTAAGTTAGTTTTCACTTGTTTTTGTTTCCAATAACTTAGGCAATATAATACATGATAAATTTCATCCAAAAGGACCAAATTGCAAATGTACACAATTCACAAAGAAAATTTCAAACACACAAGAATTTAAGAACTCAAAACTCCACAACAATTAAAGGTGCACCTGTAAAGTGTCAGATATTGGCATTGCCCAAAATGACATTTGAGACTTCAATCCTGTACCAAAATCATTGTAAGATACAAACAATGTATGTCCGAATGATGTGTGAAAGTTTCATTGAAAAAGAACACTGCTTTCCTGGTTAAAAAAGCGAAAATATACGTCGGCTTTTACAACGAATTACTGTATGACGTTTATGAGGTTTATGACCGTTCATTAACGCTCTTGAGCTGAATGATAGATATCGTCATACTAAAGGGGCATTTGAAAAAAATCTAACCCTATTTTTTTATTCTCTTACCATAAGCTAAACAACACAGTAGAAGAGAAACGAGGAAGCTCCAACAAGTAATTTTGCGTGGAGTTATACACTTTACAGGCATCTCTTTAAAGTACTGTCTAGAAACTGCAAGTTGAAGTTGAACTTTGAAGGGGGTAATTCGGGTAAAGGTGTTTTATTGTTTTAAAAAAGAGGCAAATAAATGCCAACCTATATGAAATTAATGTAATAATTCACATCCTTTTTTTACAAGTGTTCAAGCAAGGGAAGCAAACAAAATACAAAACAACGTACTCAATACTTTCTTAGTCTGATGACTCCATAATTCTTGAAATTTCTTGTCACTTAGTTTCTGGGGTTGATTTCCCTTTGAAGTTGAAGGAATTCCACTCCTTATTTGTACATTAACAATTTACAAAAATCATTTTTTTAATTACAATGCAATTTTATGAGCTTAAACATGCCCATTTGCCCTATGAATATTCCTTTATGAATTTGTAAAAAAAGCAGAAGAAATTTTAAGGCAGCAACTTTTAAATAATCGCTCATTTTGACATGATGTTGAAATAGGCGTAATATTTTTGTTGTTGTCGCTTGTCAATTTTTGATCAAATTTTCATTAATTATTCAAAGAGAACCCTTCTTACAGATAGAATTTAGGCAGGGCTTAACACTATCCCTTGCCCAGTGCTTCAGGGCCAGTACAAAATGTGTGGACAGAAACATTTCAATGAAGTCAAAAGTAAGTGTTGAGCCGTGACCATTTTAGGCTCTGAGTGCCACATATTTACTGATTTGTCTCAATAGATACTTGTTTTGAATGAATTGTATCATAGGCAGGGCTCGACACTCGCACTTGCCAGCAGGCCGAGGGCCAGTGAAATTGCACTTCGGAACAGCAAAACTGTATAAAAGTCATATTTTCGTGGCCCAATCAGGCAAGCAGATCTTCAACCAGACATTGACAAATTTAGAAAAATCTTGTTTTCTTCCATGTCATGCTTCATCTGTAATTACACACAGGTTTGTTCAGGAAAGAGTGATATTTTGAATAGTAAAAAGTTTAATCATGAAATAAATTTTGGGGGCCAGTACATTTTTCTTTCGGGACACCAGAAAAGGGGAAGAAATAATTTCACTGGCCAGACCGGGCCACTGACAAAAAAGGTAAGTGTGGAGCCCTGTCATTATAAGTACTCTCACTTCTCACCAAGCTGAACAGTTTCCTTTTTAAAATTTGTATTGTAAATGAATGGGGGATTAAGCTTTTCCTGTAAACTTGTCTAGAGTCTTGGTTTTTAACCGATCTAAGACTGGTCCCAAATATACTCAGGCTGAGGTCTCAGGAGATTGTATGTTATAGCAAAATCAAGTTATTAAAGGTATAGTGAAATCCCGGCTTTGATTCAGGTTTATAGCTATGAATATGTGCCTATATTGATATATACCACACTCTTTTTTTCAAAGAAATCCTTAAGTTGGGCAAAAAAGGTAAATTTCATGCACATTTTTGGCCTTTTTTCGCATCAGCGTTCCATACTCCTAAAAAAGGTATTTATAGCGGAGCGCGCGTGCAAGCACGTGCCCATCGGAACATGACGTATCAAAAGGAGCACAACACGGGGTCCAAAGTACGAACTTGCATGGTTAACATACAGAGCCTTTGACTTGCCATTAAAACAAACTCGTATTTGCTTGGAAATTGAGGCTTTACTGAATATGCCTAAAAAATGAATTGTAGCAGGATGCAGCAACACATCTGAGTGTGGATCCTTCATGATATAAACTTTAAAAAATTATGTTTGCAAATATTGAAAAAAATTGAAATAATACATGTATCTCTCTGTCAACGTGAGTAGATGCACTCAGCGTGTACGTCTAGTGCAATAGAGTACCAAGCTATACTGCGATTGTCTACATGTGACGTCACAAATATGACATCATTTTTTCTTCGCCCGGACTCAATTTTTTTATTTTACCGGGTTTTCCCACGAGGAAAATATATTTTTTATTAGTAATCTTCATTAAAATCTACCTTAGGTGTACAGTAAAACACAATTTTGAGGTAGTTTTCTTGTCTGTGGAGCTTTAAACCGTCTTGAATTGGTTTAAAAGTAGATTCTTTAAATTTAATTTGGCACTCAGTCACTCAGAGGGTTAACAGGAGTGAAACAGCCAAGTTCCATCTGTGTGCCGTGTTTCGTACCCCACGTAGTGGAGTGGACGTGGAATGCCATAGTAGTCTGGGTCTGCCCATGTAATAACAGGGCTGCTGTCTCCATGGCGATATAACGTCACTACCCCATCGGTGTAGACCAGCCGAAATCGGGTAAAAGCGTTCTGATCCAGGAAATTTCCGGACACTACCTCTTCAGTCTTGCAGTTGTTCACTGAACATTTCCTGATAACTGCTCGGCCGTTCTGCTTTCCTCCAATAACTGGTTTAAACAAACAAAGAAATAAACAAGCATTTTACTGCAAGCATTTTACAATATTTTATATCAATGTTTACTTACTCCGGGCTATTGGGTAATGCTGTTATCCGATCCGGATCCGATCCGAGATCCCGGCGGTAATGGCTTCCGAGCCGATTCCGAGACGGATCCGAGAAATATTTTTTCTCGGTAGAAAATATCGGAAGATTTTGCCGACCCATTTTCTCCAGTGATAATTGAACATGTGTATGTTTGACAGTCCATTAAGTAGTGTAATTTAAATAAGAAATGGGGAAATCAATATTGTTTACTTTATGAGTGGTTATTTTGGAGAAATTCATGGTTCGTCAGTTCGTTTTGCAGTCGAAAATTGAACAGGATGCGCGAAATTGCTAGTCATTTGAACGATGTTGTGGACGGATGTGCAATCAAAGTTACGCCGATACTCGAGGGGAGACGTCTGTTGGATGTCTGTATGATCGAGCTAATAAGCCAGTGCATTCAAAATGTGGCTCTGAATACGTTTTATTGTCATTTGCACATTTAAAAATGTTCTGATATTCTACTTACATGATTTCTTGGCGTTTGATAGCTGGGCGGAAACAAAAATATGCCCCTAAACAATGAAAACAATTGCGCAAAATATCGATAAAAAATTACTACACCGCTCCCGTTTGCTTGTATAATTGCGTGTGCAGATATAGATCCGCCGCCGGGAATTCCCCAATTTTCGGCGGATGGATCTCGCGTAAGAAAAAACGTTCACCATAACACACGCAAAGTAATACGACCAAATTAACGCCTAATAACTTGTTGCATGTGCATGCAAGCTATAGCTAGCTAACTCATTGGAGTTCTCTCGAGGCCTAGCCGTCCGTAATCCGATTTTTTTCTTTGGAAATATATCGATAATTCAGCAGTTTTGTCTTTGATTTGGGGGGTTATTTTGTATTCTGTTCGGCTTTCAGATGCCATGTTATCATGTAAGTAGATTACCAGAATTGTGTGGTTCCCTAAAAGGGTAATTTATAGCCGATTTTTGAGGGCAGTGGCCCGGCAGTGGCTCACAAGCGCGGTTTTCCACGCGATTGGCGGGTTGAGTTTCTGTGAAACGTGTGGTGCGATGCCGAACAAACCATCGAAAAAATACTTTTCTTGCGAAACTCTGAATAATCTGAATATTATTTTTCCGTAAAAATTGATATGTACATGCCTCGAAACGTCATTATTATTAATATTTTTGCCATATAAAACAAGAAAGATGAGTCTACAACGCTGCATTTTTTCAGAGCAAATTGCAATATTTTTTTTCTCCGAGATCCGATCCGATCCGAGATCTCGTTAGCGATATAGAATTCTAACGATCCGAGAACGGGCCGGGATTTTTTGTTTACCTAACAGCATTACTATTGGGCAAGAGGTATTGTTGAGCCCTAGAAAGTTCAAATTGGTTTGCATATGATGATGATCATGAAGTCTTTTTATTGAAAGTAATATGGGATGGCTCCCCTGGTCCCCCCAAAAAACGGAATGGCATTCTTCCCAAAATATAGGGTCAAATTAGCGAGTTTGAAGTTTCACAGGATAGTAAATCTTCTACTGAGAAAAGTGGTTGCCATTTTATGGCACAACTGACACAAAGCCTGGGTTTTATATTGTTAAATTTCAATAAACCTGAATAACGTATAAGGGCCATTCTTTGAAAAGTGAAACTTTTTTGGAAAAAATGAAGTTTGTTTTTTCAGTAGTTTTATTGCATTATTGGAAAGATCAGTGTCCAAGGTTTCATGAAATATATATATTTTTTTTAATTTAGAAAATTTCTTAGAAAAATTCATAAATTTACATATGGGCAATTCCATAAATATGTCAACCAGGAGACCAACTTTTCAAAATGATCAAATTAAACTAAGTGATACATCATATTAAAGTTAAATGTATGAACTTTCAGAAATCAGTAGTTAAATATATTTTCACCCAAGGTCAAGGTCACAAAATCCTTTCAAAGTGAGGAAAAAATTTGATACTTTTTTATCACCATGATGATGTATAATTCAATTTACTAAATATTTACATTATAAAAGGTGATGACAAATCATTAACAGTGATAGATTTTAAGATAATAACCTAGTGAACAACAAATCTGAAGTGGAATTGAATTTGGCTCTTTTAATTATTTTTTATTGTAAATCAATGTTGACATTCTTTTGGTTGTGTAGGTCCGTAACGAAAAAACACATTATTTCAATTTTTCATGAAGATGAACAATTCAATAAAAATGAAAATGTTAATGCAAAGCAAGCTCAATACCCTCTACTAAAATAGTACATTAGAGTTCTCCAATCATCACTAATTAAGTAATTATTTGATATACAAATGTGTACGTCCGTAACGTACGTCCGTAACGGAATCCACCCCCTCTTTGACATTTCATGTGATAGATCTACAACGCTCATAGGTATCGCTGTGCAGCTTCATGAGTTTTTTCATTGAAATATTATGCAACTTTTGAGACCAAATTTGCAACGAACAGGTATACCGTTGCAAAGTCATGTGACCTTTTGTAAGTGAATGTCAGCTAAGAAATCCTAAATTTTGTGATTTGTGTACAAATCCTATGGAAATTAGGTAATTATAAGATTCACTTATAAACCCTTCATTTTTTTCCATTCTAATCATTGCCATTATTTAATTTTAGTGTAAAATTGATTGGACCATGGTCAATAATCAATTTCATAAAAAAAAAAAAAAAAAAATAGATAAGTTGAAAAAACAATGAAATACATAAGAAATTCACAAAACAAGGAAATACAAAGAAATCATTTTGGCTCTGGCAATTTTTTATGTTGGAAAATTATTAATTATGTCAAAAAAGAATTTTTATGCATAAAACTAGTATACTTCCAAGAAATAATTTGTGACCCATAGACTTTGCACTTGTACGTCCGTAACGGAAACTTTGTACGTCCGTAACTGTACGTCCGTAACAAAGAAGCAGTCTAATTAATTCTTAATTAGAAGTGGAAATAATTTTTTTTGTTGGTGATTCTCATCATTTAACATCTAAATGAAATGGTAATGTATCATTTCAATGGAATGTATCTCACAATTCACAGAGTTTTACATTTTAAATTCAAATGTCAGAAAAATCACTTTCTCTGTGTACGTCCGTAACGGTGATGTTTTCAATTATTTCAAGGTCATAATGCTGATAATATTGCATGCAAGTTTGCAATAATTGAACCCTCACTGAATGTCATACATATAGCACACTAGACCTCTTGAGTAATTCCCACACTGACTGGAATAGCTTATTAAAGTGTCTGAAATGTACGTCCGTAATTATGGAATTGCCCATATTTCAATATTCAAATAAAAATCATAACTCAGAAAATAATCAAGCTAGCTCATTCCTTTTATTCTCCTGTACATGATGATACCAACTTTGTGACAATTGAACTTCATTTTACTATCTAAACCTAATATTTGTAAAATTCCTATTTCCATTCACATTGTACATGTCACACACGTGACCACCCCAAAATGTCACACACGTGACCCAGACATCCCCACATAATAACGTGCATTAAAAAACAACCGTTTGAGATAATTTTAATCTTTCACCATTTTCTTACTTACAGATACATATCAGTTGTCTGATACTAATATGAACATTTTAGCTTTTCATATTTCACAGGATTTCCAAAATGAAATTGAGTTAAATTTTTTTTCTTCAAAAGTGCTCCCGTGCAAAGTCACACACGTGACCGATGCCATTTGACCTCTGTCCTTGGGCAACGTAGTCCTAATAAAATCTTTTGTGTTACACATGAAAGACTTCAACATATGCAAGTCATATATGAAGTTCACATCACCATACCTCCTATACTTACTAAAATATAAGCATCTTATTTCAGAATTTTTCATATTTTGGGTCACACACGTGACCAAGAATGGCCCATAAGGTGGGGGTGGGGGGGGGGGGGGATTAAAGAGAAAAGGGGGTGAGGGAGAGTTACCTATTTCATAGGCAAGGTCGCCTGGTGGACCTTGTGTGGCAGACAGAACAATACCGGCTGCCTGGTCAACCATCACTGAAAAGTCAAGATTGATGACGTCGCTTTCAATACGGGGAAGACCCCAGCTGAAGTCAGTTTCCCCAATTGTCTTGAGCTCTGTACTGTCATGATTAGTGCAGTTCACTGCAATGTTGGGTAAAAAATTGTAATATTAGGTTAAAGAAGGGGCCTAGTTGGGCAAGTAAAAACAAGATTTTCCCACATTAGTAGCCCAAAACCTGAATATTAGGTTAGTAGCCCTGGGCCCAGTTGGGCAAGTAAAAACAAGACTTTCCAACATTAGTTGCCCAAAACCTGAATGTAATGGCTCTAGACAAAGAAAAAAACATTATAGAATCCGTCTTTGTTTTGTTTCATTGCCCCATTTGATCTTGAAACATTTGGCATGAATTAGTGGTGTTGGTGAGTCACGAGTACCTGGGTCCTGCTGAACGACCTCTTTGAACGCCCGAGTTATCTTCCCATTGTCATTTACTTTTCTTTCCTGTTTGTGTTCATGCACTCTGTAATTATGCTAGTTATCATGGGAACAATAAAGAAAAAAATGCGCGCAAAAACAAGGATAAAACGGCGCCAGGTCAGATTCGCATCGGATCGATTGTTGCATGCACTGCAATCCTGTGTACACCTGTATGCGTTTTTCGCTGCTGCGCTTGCACATGAAGTTGAACTACGTAATACGAATGGAAAATGAAATTGTATCAGAGTCATCGATTCATTGCATGTACACAATGATAATCGGCAAGTTGTAAACGTATGATGCTAGTTGGCAGAAAATAGCCAAAAATAGCGCTATGCCTATGACTATCAAATTCGCCGAAGTGTGTTGAAGAAACGATTGGCAATCTAGGTCATTTATGTCCTATATTCGTCAGAAATTTCGTAATTGAGGTAAATTTGAACAGTATGTTACCATAATTTCGTAAAAATCATGTCAGAAATGCTAAAACTGTAATTGATTTACGAATTTGCTGTATTTTAGAAGATGATTTATTGTCATAAATGCGCTGCATTTTTGTCACTACTTTTGAGTGAACATGTTTTCCCAGCGGCATGACATGCCGATCGCGAAATCAACAAATAAAATTAACTGGATAAATTTTGGGTAACCCGGGACTCGCCCCAAAAATTATCACGAGTCCCGGGAGGTAAACACTCCCGAAATCAACATCACTAGCATGAATGGTGGCTCAAAGCTAATCTTTAGTTGCCCCAGGCCAGTTCGCCAATTTGTGATAATTTCGAGGGCTGCTATATACCTAACTTCTTTCAGTCACTGGCCAATTCGGGCGCATTTATTGTCAACAAAATAAAAATGTTGACTTGCGTTTTTTAATTATTTTTTTTTACTACAAGTGTTCAATCTCAACTCTTTACGCAACACCCCCATGTCCAAGAATTGCACCAATAATAATGTAATTGATCCACTAACAAAGTAATCATTGTGTAATTATTCTTAATGATATACACAAACATAACATGGAAGTATATACCGTAAAACTCCGTGTATGAGACGCACTTTTTTTCCATCAGAAAAATTTCAAAGTGGGGGGTGCGTCTTATACACAGGTATAGCAAAAAAAAAAAAAAAAAAAATATATATATATATATTTTTTGTTGACACCCTGTAGTCATGTTGAATGTGTATACACATGGTTTAGGGCATGACAAGAGCTTGCTGTCAATTGTAGCATTCAGCAAGATATACCTTTTTCTCACACAAAAAATATCGGTTACAGATGTAAAAATTGCAAGTTTATTGAGCAGTAATACTGCTGCAAATGAATATTCATACATTCGTGAGCAGCAGTACTAATTAAATATGCAATTTTCTAACCAGTGGTTATAAATTTTGCTCATAATTAAAATAGTTGTTAGTAAATTTAGAAAATTGCATTATATTTAGTGAGTATTGGTGCTCATGAATATTCATGAATATGAATATGAATATTTATGAGCACCAGTGTTACTGCTCAATAAATGTGCAATTTGTTTACTAACCACTATTTTTATGTGAGAAAATGATGTTGATGAATGCTACATTCAACATTAAGCTATTGTCATGCCCTAGACCAGTGGTATAAGCATTCCAACATCACTTCAGGGTCTTTTTTTTTTTTTTGCTGTGAAAGTTGGGGGTGCGTTTTATACACGGGTGCGTCTTATACACGGAGTTTTACGGTAATCAGTATCTTACAAGTACTAACCTGTCCTGTTGGCAGGAGTACAGACAAATCCATGCAAGGTATCTTGGCAGACCAACCCATCATCACATGGGCTTGAATAACAAGCTGAAAAATGAATACAAAATTGACAAGTTTAATGATTGTGCATAATTATGTATATTTAAACAAGAATCTCAATGGAATAAGTTTTGATCACATTAATTCAGATTAGGGAAAAATAACAATATTATTGATATCAGCAGAAATTTTAACTTCTGGATCAAGTTTGATACAAATGAAAATAATAAATAAATTAATGTAATATAATGAAATTAAAATGATATATATATGATGAAGAATCCTCAGAATCACATTTTAAGCAAATTGTATGATTGTAAGGCAAATGTTGTTGTTTTCACTTTTCATTTCAGTTACTTAATTTCCACTTATCATTATGTACATATACAAGTATTACACCTCTCAAAGTTGCTTCTGGGCAATTCCAAGCAAACGCCGTGACGGTCAGAGGGTGTTTCTCACAATGAAAGTCCAAATAACTCATAAAATCTAAATATCTAGAACCAACTTTTGATATGCATCTGTTACCACTATCCTACCAATTATTTACAATAGGAAAGAAAACCAAAATTCCCAATAAATTATGAAATATGAATATCAATGTCTGCCGTAACGCCGTGACGGCAAAAAGACATGGGTTTCTTACATGCTAAGAAACTAAGTAAACTCTGTGAACTACAGGAACATGTTGCACTTTTGTCACATTGATTCTTTGTACTAGACATCAAGCTAGAACATCCAAATAAAAATGTAGAACAAATCCAATGCTCATAGTAAATATGATATCATAAATGTATCTATGCACTGTAACACCGTGACTGTAACGCCGTGACCTCTGAATTGTACATGTTATATATGGGAGATATTAAAGAGATGAATAATATGATATAATTTTAATGTAGTGATCCAGAATCAATAAAGAACTAGATGAATGGGTGATATAACCAAGATGCTATTAAATGATCATCCGCATGACACAAATTTGCAGCACAGCGCCCTCTATTGATCAAAAAATCATTTAGGACATAACTGAAATTCTTATCTATTTCAGAAGTTAGTTAATGGAACCATCAAATATTAAAACCAAAATACATACTTAGATGTAACAATGAAATATGAGACCTTTGACCTTGTTTCTCAAAATAACATACAAATGTTTAATTTTTTGTCTGCACAGTGCATATTTGCAAGTGATTTGTTTCATGTAACATGATTTCAGAGTTAGTAAATGTTTGTTTTTGAATTGGTAATTATGGGAGTGACTTTTGACCTGTGCCCCAAACAGTTTCAGAAAATTGTCTTTTACCTACAGTTCTCTTTCTAACATTGATTCTGGAACTTAATTGTGAGAACAAAAAACAACAACAATATTTTGACCTGTTGACCTATGACCTCCCATGACCCCATTCCCTAATCAGGTCATATACTTCACTGGACGCATACCAGTATTATTATCATGTTATCCTTCAAGGATTCTCAAACTGTCTTGATAATAATATAATTTTTGCATATTTGTTAGCTATGTGACCTTTGACCTTTGACCTCATGGACCAAAATCATATCCAATAATCCGTACCTCTAAATACATGGATTGTACAAAGTTTGAACAAAATCCATCCAACGATTCTTGAGATATTGCAAAAAAAAGAACACTGATGTACAGATGCACATACAGACAGACGGACGTACAACCCCTACACATACATGACTCAGGTAACTTTGAGATGGAAACATTATCAACTGACCCTATTCATATAATTATAGCATGAGCAATGCCCAAGCATACCTACAAAAAAAATTTTACACTATTTGATTATTATCAACTGTGTTATGTCAATGGGAATCCAGTAGGTAGCGTCACGGCGTTACACAAAACGTAACGCCGGGACCAAATTGATATTGATTAGATTAATAAGTGGTAAAAGATAATGCTGCTATTCAGCATCCATATTATAGCCCTATGGGCTAATACAGAGAAAACAAAAAATTATTTCATTCCCATTCATATTTTTCCAGAAATATTAAAAAATATCTGTTTTTAGTGTAACGCCGTGACATATTGATGACTGTAAATGAGACAGTCACTGAAGCGGAACGAAGAGCGAAAATGACGAAATTGATATTTATCTGAAAAATTGAAGCAATGATCCTATCAACACTGAAATAAAATTTTATGAAAACTCCTTTTCGCAGTTCTTTTATGCTTAATATTTAATTGAATGTTTTGTGAAAATAACTGAAAATTAATTTATGCTATATATTAACAATAAAATAATAGTTTACAATTTTTTTTTTCAAAAACAAAATGCATTTTTGGAAAGTTCAATCTTTTAGCTTTCATTTGATACCAAATTTGTTATGGTACAACGAATTTGAAAAATCAGTGGTTATGTCAATGTTTGCTTGGAATTGCCCTTCTGTTTATCTTTTAGTACATTTTAATTTCTTTGTTAATTGCTTTCTGATGCACCATGACTTTGCGATGGTTTTATTTTTTTGAATCCTACGCTACATAATAAATAAACAATTGTTCTGCAAACCAAACCAGTAATAAAGGCCTACCTGGGAATGTGCATACAATCTGCCGAAAGTTGGACAAATCTCCCTTTGTAGCCATGGTTACCACGGGCAATGGGGGTCTGATCTTTTTCACTAGCTGCACAGTTCTTCCATTGGCAGAGATTGAACGACATGTCTCTGTCGATATGGATTCACCTATTTGTAGTTTGAGAAGAAATGATTGCATCAGAGGGGTGTTTCACTAAACAGTACACTAAAATTAATTTGAAGATCGATTCAATAGGACGAATATCACATAAAATCGATGCTAAAATCGATTTTAGTGTTAGTGAAACACCCCTCAGAACTACTAGACTATACTATTCAAAATATTGTTGACAATTATATCTTATAACAATAATTGTTTGGTTCAACTTTACAATCAATCAAATAGTATTGTAAAAACATGCTCAGTCAATACAGTGTAATACACTTTGCAGACTAAAATTGCGCTTCCCAGTTTGTATAAATTATTATTATTAATTTATTATTATTATTATTATTATTATTATTATTATTATTATTATTATTATCATTATTATTATTAGTAGTAGTACTATTCATTATCATTATTCTTATTATTATCATTAATATCATTATTACTAAATATTATTACTACTATTATTCTTATTATTATTATTATTATTATTAATATTATTATTATTATCCAGATTCCAGAGAAGTGGTCTGTAGATGTAGTCACTAGAGAAGGATTAACTGTACAGTGGAACCTCATAAAGGTAAGATTGCTGGTCTCAGCTCTTTGTAGTCTTTTGTTCTATTACCATTATCAAAAAATTTATCTATCTTATCTATAATGAAAATTTATATTGTGGTTTAAATCCTCCTTTATACCAGGCAATGTTTTTTTCCTTTCCTGAACCTCCTTTAACGATACTGTCTAAACTTTTCAAGCCCAAATTCAGAAGTTGTTAGAATATTGTCTTAAAAAGAAAATAATAATTAAAGAGCACGTCTGAGTAGATAAGGACATGAAAATTCCTTTTAGTGGAATTTTATTGATTTTAGACTCTTCAGAGCTCTAAATAATAAATGGTCACTAACGTCCACAGTGACCGGTTAATTAGTCTAGCATCTGCAGACCCTTTATTATATTTCATGTTTGTAAAATGTTGATGTTCATAAGCCAAATATGAGCACAATCAAAGTGATTCAATCAGATTTATGATACAACAGGTTGATTAAGAAGTAATCCATGATACATGGATATGATACAACAGGTTGATTAAGAAGTAATCCATGATACATGGATATAGAATAGGAATGAGCCTGAAAGTTAGCCTACCAAGCGATTTGTTTTTTCTTGCATCATTTGAAATGTGTATTATTGTGAACTTTAACATTTCACCAACTTGATGTATGATTGGGGTACCAAACTTCGCGCAGCTAAATTTTAACACATCATTTCGACAAGAAATACACTGATTTGTATAATGATTCTAATACCAGTTTATTCAGAATATTGTGTAGTATAAGAAACTTTTTTTGGTTTTAAGATCACTCAATTTAAATTTTTAAAAGGGGACCAAACTTCGCGCAGCAGTTTTCCCATTCATTTGTACGCGCATTTAAAAGCCCATTGTAGCTGTTTTCACTGTCATTTTTGAGGCATTTTCAAGCATGCATGCTGGCAAGTTATTCTGCGCGAAGTTTGGTACCCCCACCATACATAGTATCCTTGTGGTTTGTATAATGTTTATTGAACATGAAGATGCCTGCAAAAGATGGAGACTATCTTTAAATCACACAAACTGACTCAAACTTACCGGTTGAAATCACCTCTATAGGCAGGAAAACACAAGTTAATAGCATCAATATTAACATGATTCTCACCAAAATGCTGCATAGAAAGACAGATATTAAAGAGAACATTAAAGTTAACTCTTTGAAGTGTACATTTCATCACAAAATGGAAAAGAAATAATGTCCTGATTGTTCACATCACATTGATTGAACTGCAGCAACTGCTCTTAATAATGCAACAACATAATTGTCCAGGTTTTCATGGACATTTTATAGCCAATCTATACCATATATACATACGATTACTTTTAACTCACGTAATACATGTATACAAATTATGTAAACTTGTGTATAATCTAGTTTAAGATTATAAAGAATCTCTGAATTGTTAAAGTGAAACCATGAACAAAGTTCCAATAAATCAAATTGTTGTTGCCTGTTGTGTGTAGTTCAGGCCTAGAGTAGATTTTCACAATGTTAGTAATAGGGAACATTTTTTTTAAACAAGTGCTCAGCATTTGGTAACATTTTGATTCCAATCAATAACACCTAATTTCCAATATAAACAAGATATGACATTTTCAATAAAAACCAATGAAAAGATAATGATGGAATTTGCCACTTACCGTGACGGTAGCTGTGAAGTTTGAACTGGTTTGCGAAGTGAAGATGAAATCAAAATGACCAAAATGACCAAAGTGCATGAAAACGCTCCCATGAAATTAATGGGTGCACTTAACCGATAAATGCGATTAAAATGATAATTGTTCTAATGCAGAGCAGGCAGTAGTTGTGGTGGCAACCTTTAATGGTGTAGCTAATGGGGTCCAGGAAAGGGGAGCAATTCCCCCTATGGGGGAATAATTTATTTCCTCCCTTATTGTTCCCCTACCTCCCAGCACCCCCTCCCCATTGATATCTGTAGCTTTGTATATTGGATTAACCATCTCCTTTCTATGGATATAAATGGTGTATCTATGTGTATGTGTGTGTGTGTGTGTGTGTGTGTGTGTGTGTGTGTGGAGGGGGCATGTGTGCCCCTATGTTTTGTTGCACTAGTTTACGATTAATTGTGAAGTGAAGATGAAATTAAAATGGTAAAACATTGAAAAGGCATAAAACGCTCCATGGAATTAATGGGTGCACTCAATGGACAAATGCAGTAAATGAGAATTGTTCTGGTGCAGAGCAGGCAACCTTTAGTGGCTTAGCTAAAGGGGTCGAATGATTTATTTTCCCTAGATGATCCAATCTCAAATTAAACAAAGAAATAGCGGCAGTGAGGTGGGTTTCTAAAGGTGAGTTTCTAAAGGGTGTTAATAACGACAAGGAGAAGTTACCTTCCCCCCCCCCCCCCAGGGGGGGGGGGCGCAATTGCTCCCTAGCACCCTACCCTCGTTACCTACCACACTGAACATCATCAATGAATTAGATCATGTTTGATTTAATGCTTCGCACATTCATAATGCAATGACAATACTCCAATTAATCATCTCGGGCAAATTTTTTTTTTTTGGGGGGGGGGGGGGGTGGGGGGGGGCCTCAGTTGCCCCGTAGGCTTAGTCACCTACCCTCATTACCTACCACACTGAACATCATCAATGAATTGATTAGATAAGGTTGGATAAGGTTGGATTTAATGCTTCACGCATTTATAAAGCGAGGACAATTCTCCAATTTATCATCTCGGGCCAATGGTAACTGTATTTTCAATCTGAATTAATGATTAAATTGCCACAATTACAGGTGTATACAAAATTAGTCCATCATTCATTTGATTCGTTGTCCATTGTACAGCATCGAGGCATGCGTGCGTAATCATCTTTAGAATTAAATAGGTTTAATTGATGCAATCCAGCTCAGTAGTGCATTGGTCAATATCCGACCCTCAGATATTGAGCAATAAACTGTCAGTGAAAGTGAGAGTGTGAGTGAGAACATGTGATCTTATGACTTTGCTCACTTGTATGGATTAATCTGAATTAATGATTAAATTGCCACAATTACAGGTGTATACAAAATTAGTCCATCGTTCATTTGATTCGTTGTCCATTGTACAGCATCGAGGCATGCGTGCGTAATCATCTTTAGAATGAAATAGGTTAATCTGAATTAATGATTAAATTGCCACAATTACAGGTGTATACAAAATTAGTCCATCGTTCATTTGATTCGTTGTCCATTGTACAGCATCGAGGCATGCGTGCATAATCATCGTTAGAATTAAATAGGTTTAATTGATGCAATCCAGCTCAGTAGTGCATTGGTCAATATCCGACCCTCAGATATTGAGCAATAAACTGTCAGTGAAAGTGAGAGTGTGAGTGAGAACATGTGATCTTATGACTTTGCTCACTTGTATGGAAAGTGAAACTGTTGCACTTTTTGGTAGAACATTTTTTTATCAGGGATTTTAAGTTTTTAACTCTGCAAAAGCAATGACAAGCACCTCTGATCAGTGTTTTTTAATACACCTGGGGGTGTTTCACAAAGATCCTAAGTTGACCTTAACTCTAAGTTGGACTTAGAAATTATGAAAAGCCGTTACTTTCTTTTAAAAGGCATGTTGATTCAAATCATTGATATTTTCTATCATCAAGGGGATTTCATCTTTTCGATGTAAAATTTATGAATAAGTCTCCAATTCTTGAATTTTTGCTTTTGAATATATTTTATTCCAAGGCTACAAATGGCTTTCCATAATTGGTAAGTCCAACTTAGAGTTAAGTTCAACTTAGGATCTTTGTGAAACACACCCCTGAATTAGCTACAAGCGCCCCTAATAATTTGACAAAACAATACAAAATTAAAAACATAAGGGGACATTTTGGGCAGAATAAGTAAATACATAAGGTGCCCTCCGCTCTCCGGGTACAATTTGTGCCCCCCCCCCCCAATCAGTCCGACCAAGCTATGCCCCTAATTATGAAAATATGAGAGAGAAAATTATATGAAATGCATACAGCATGCATATTTTATTACACCAAAATAGTGTACCATACAATACACATTTTACTATACAACATCAATAAAAACCTAAACATAGTTCATACAAATCAAAATATATATTTTTACAAAGAACTGCAGAATAACTTAAAATAATATGAATTTATCAAAGGTGTAGAAGAAACAATCATTTCATTTTCATTTTCATTTTGAGCATTTATTCTGATTAAAATTAAAATTAAAAATACATGATTTCAACGATTCATATACAATACAAAATATTAAACAATTACAAAAGCATTACAACTATTTACATTAAAGGCATACAAAAATAGCACACACATACATGTAGAAGAAGAGAAATGAAAGCAAGATTTACAATATGAACCATTCAAGAAATTGGTTAATAACAAAATTATCAATTAATAATTTCGGAAAGGGGGTGCACAATTAAAAGCCATAAAGAGGCTTGATAAGTTTTGTGCACACCCGATTATTTAGTTTATTCGTAAGTAATAACTTTTAAAAGTATGGCAAATCAAATGGTCTTTATAAAATAATCATAACATAATACCTAAACAATTACTAATATATAAAAGCAAAGAAACAACAATTGCTGTTATTTAAAAAGTGAAATATTAACAAACACAATTAATATTGAGTAATTAAATATTTTTTATACTGCCTTTTGAAAATATTATTATAAGCAATATTAAAATTATTGAAATCAATGTTATTCCATACTTCTGGTCCTGTGTTTCGTAAAGAATATTTAGATAAATCATTAGTGTACGTCCAGCAGTGGAATTTGTTGTAATTTCTAGTAGAATAACCGTGAATATTACGATTCAAAGTAAACATATTCATTAAATACGAAGATAACATATTCAAATAGTAGTGTTACATGAGGGATGCTGTTTGTAATAAATTTATATCTTTTAGTTTAAGAGTATATAATCGTTTAAAAATGGGTGATGTATGCGATAAATAATCTGAATTTGTACAAAATCGTATTGCTTTTTTGTTATATAGTATAAACAATTTATGTAAGTGGGTAGAGTATGTATTAGCCCAACATTGCATTATGAAACATTTGATAAAATAAAAGCATTATAAATATTGAACAAAATATACATACTTAGGTAAAGAATCTTTTATACGATATAATATGCCAACATAGCGAGATATCTTAGAACAAACAGCAGTTATATGGTCACTCCAAGTTAAAATCACATTAATTCTTACACCTAAACAGACTACAGATTTAGATTTAATCAAAGGGATAGAATTCACGTAAATATTAATATTTTGTGGGACATTTACACACTTCTCATGAAAATATATATAATTAGTCTTATTAATATTTAAAGACAAGTTATTGCACTTAAACCACAAGACCAGATAAACAATATATATAATTCCTGCTAAATATAGTATTCAAATGTATATTTAATTGCTCTCTAGTTAAAGGGACTGTCCGCCTTTTGCAAGCCAAATTTCAAAAGTTGCGAGGTTATTGTCTTATATGAAAGAAAATGTCATTTAGCAGCATGCCTGAAAAAATTAGGGCTTGAAATGTCAAAATAATAAAACGACACAGCGCGTTTAATTGTCCATTATACGAGTATTCACCCGGTGCGAAATGTCGCTCACGGCGCATTCCACAGAGTACCACGTTGCTGTGCGTGACCACTACGTGACCCGCGCAAGGATTGTGATCGAACAACGGCGTAAGCGAATACTAAACAAAATAACCAAAACTCGCTAAAACTGACTATACAGTATACATGTTATTGTATATTATTCTTCATTTTCGAGACCTTTTCCGTTACATACCTTTACAAATGTCGGCTTCACAATACCTTTACAAGAATAAGTACAATATTGTTGTAATAAAATGCTTAATCAGTTAAACTCCTTTATTGACCGATATATAGTTTGGTGGAGGGGTGCATTCGTTTTCATATGTATAATCCAAATTACAGGGCTGTTCAGACGATGTGTAAAAGGCGGACAGTCCCTTTAAGTAAAAATAAAGAAATTTGCTTTCTCGACTATAGACTTAAGACTTCTTATGCAGTATAAAGGCTTCTAAATGACCATGGGGAATATTCCAGACCCTAATTGATAAAAGTATCGCTTTAATGTCCATGAAAATATAGTCTCACACATTCAGTTACCCCTAAAACAGAATGATTCAATCCACTGACACAAACATATTCAAGCTAATGCCAACTAATGTGATACCGTAATGTATACATCACACATATTAAAAATGTTTATCAGAATATGGTTTGTCGCCACAACTTGTATTTTTCAATGTGAATTAAGAATACTTTGCCACTTATAATTTGTATGTGTTCATAGCGGACCAGAGAGAATTGACTTGAAAAGTTGCAACACCCTATCTATGCATACCAGGCTATCCAAATGTTTGAGTTGCTTGCAAAGGGGCTGTGGTTTTTCAGGCCCCCGAATTGAGACAACATTGTTTCCTTTGCATGTGTGTGAACACGCGCAGTACATTGGCCCTTGATGAAAAAAAAATTTGAAAGGAAGATTATTGTTTCCTGGTGTGGATGTTGTTAGATAAAAGGACTTTTCACTGACCAAAACTTTTTTTTCATCCCGATAATGAGGGTGTAAGGGTAAGTGGCGAATCAAAAAAGCGGCAATCGTACTGTAGGTCTAAAGCCCTCCGCACACAGAGCCGACTCGACCCGATCCGACTGGTTTTCAGTCTGTTCAGGACTCCTGTTTTGCCTTCCAAGAGCCAGTCGGAGGTCATTCGAGGACGATTCAACATGTTGCATCGGCTACGACTGAGCGAAACTGAGAGCCTGACTGAAAACCAGTCGGATCGGGTCGAGTCGGCTCTGTGTGCGGAGGGCTTAACGCACGGGTAGGTGTATTTAAACTTTACGCACAACATTTTTATGCCTCCGCCAACGAAGTGGCCGGAGGCATTATGTTTTTGGGTTGTCCGTCCGTCCGTCCGTCCGTCCGTCCGTCCGTCCGTCCGTCCGTCCGTCCGTACGTACGTCCGTATGTACGCCCCGTTTTCGTTCTCGCGATATCTCAAGAACCGGTTGACGCATCGATTTCAAACTTGGTATGAGTGTACATATTGGGTAGACAATGATCTGATTAGATTTTGGGGTTCATGAGGTCAAAGGTCAAGGTCACATGACTCAATATATGTTTTAAAATGCCTCGTTCTCGCGATATCTCCAGAACCAGTTGACAGATCAAATCCAAACTTGGTATAAGTGTATATATTGGGGAGACAATGATCTGATTAGATTTTGGGGTTCATGAGGTCAAAGGTCAAGGTCACAGGACTCAATATATGTGCAAAAATGCCATATTCTCGAGATATCTCTAGAACCGGTTGATGGATCAATTTCAAACTTGGTATGAGTGTACATATTGGGGTGACAATGATCTGATTAGATTTTGGGGTTCATGAGATGAAAGGTCAAGGTCGCAGGACTCAATATATGTGCAAAAAAGCATCCTTCTCACGATATCTCAAGAACCGTTTGACGGATCAATTTCAAACTTGGAATGATTTACATACACATTGGGTGGCAATGATTGGATTAGGTTTGGGGGGCCATGAGGTCAAAGGTCAAGGTCACATGACTCAATATATATGCAAAAATGGCTTGTAATGACAAAATCTCAAGACCTGAATGTCAGATTTCAATCTAACTTGGTACCTGAATATTCTTGGGAGCCAATGTAGCCATCAAAGTTTGGGGTCTACATAGGTCAAGGTCACAGAACTCAAAATATATATAAGAAAAAAACAAAATTTCAGTGCACGTTATGTTGGGCTTGATATTGAAAATTGCGTCATAGCGGAGGCATAATTTTCGACTGCGCGCAGTCGAAGATCCATCTAGTTGTATGTGTTTCAAGGTGGTTTACGATTTAACAAAACAAAAAAAATCTTCACGGAACAAGCATAAACATACTCTAAATATTCTGAGAATTTGATATTACAACTAGTGCCGAGTCCAAACGGATATATGCATCCGATATCCGACCATGAAGGGCGGATACCAGATTTAAAAAAAATATTAAATTTTTTTTTTTTAAAATTTATTATTTACCGGTATTTAAAATTTTTTTTTTTTTAATGCGTTAAATTTTTAAATCCCCATTCGATAGATTCGATCAGAAAACGGCACATTGAACCCTGCTTATCTATTGCTAAAGTTTAAAGTTAAGGTATTTTACATATATTACAAATAAACAAAACAAATAATAAACCAATAGTAAGAGGATTAATATACAAGTGGTATAGTGAGAGCCAAATTTACAAGAATCTATGATGAGATATCGAAGGCTTTCATCTTGACAGCAGTTTGTCACTAACATCGCAAGTGCTGTCCTGCCGATTCCAATTGAAAAAAACGGACATAATTGATTTTTTATTTTACAATTTTTTTTTTTTTTTAACATTTCGGATATATCAGATATCCGTCCGTTTTTACACGACTCATATCCGTTTTTCAAAATATCCGATTTGACTCAGCTGTAATTGCAACTTTATGTTGGGACAATACTTACTTAACATTGTCGTAACAGTAATTACTAAAACATGTCATAAAAGTTGTATTTCAGTGTGAGGCCGTGATTTAAGTATGATCCTGTATGATGTTAATACCTGAGTGCTACTGTCGACAAGAGTCACAATGAAAATGGAATCAGATTTTGTCTTTAAAAAGTTTAAATGCACATACATTAGAAAAGACTTGAACGAACTGTAACTAGATATAGCAGTATCTCTCACTTCTCGCCAAACTGCTTCATTTTTTTTCATTGTAAATGAATGGGGGAATAATTTCCTGAAAGCTTGTATTTAGAACTGGGTGAAGTAGATTCTTGAAATTGAATTTGGCACTCAGAGGTATGTGATGACACACGCGGTACCCCCGGGGTACCATTGTACACCATTGTACCCCGGGGTACCGCGTTGTGTAGCGCCATCTTGCGTCCAACCGTACCGCAGCTATTGCGTTGTGCATGCAGTGCAGCGCGATTGTATGCACGCTATACCCACAGTACAGCCCTAAAAATTAAATAAATATTTAAACAAAATGGCAGATTTTCGTCTGGTACCCCGGGGTACCGTTTATGTCATCATGTGTAGCCGTTAACCCGTTCAAGACTGATGGAATTTGCTATAACGTGCATTCCCCATAGCCCCTAGCCCGAGTACTTTCGGGACCAGTCCTGAACGGGTTAACAGATGGAGTGAAACAGCCAGGTTCCATCTCTGTACCGTGTTGTGTACCCCACGTAGTGGAGTGGACTTGGCGTTCTGAGGTAGTCTGGGTTTGTCCAGTTGATAGCAGGGCTGGCGTCTCCATGGCGATATAACGACACTGCCCCATCGGTGTAGACCAGCCGGAATTGGGTAAAAGCGTGCTCATCCAGGAAATTTCCGTACACTTTTGCTTTAGTCCTCCAGTCGTTCATTGAACAGCACCTGATCACTGTTTGGGTGTCCTGATATCCTCCAATAACTGGTTTTTAAACAAACAAACAAACAAACAAATAAGTAAACAAACAATCAAAGACAAAAACAAGCATTATACTGATAGAATATAGACAACATGCATGCTGAAGACACTTTGTCTACATATAAGAGCCAATTAAAGTAAAATTGGAATGATTGAATTATAAGATACCTGTACTGGTACCCATTATTTGCATAAGAAAAGTGAATACATGTAGCTTTCACTTGAATACTGAATCTAATAAGAAGATGATATTCTGAGCATACATGCCCCCCCCCCCCCAATACATTTAAAATACATACAAAAACAAAAAAGACAAATTTATATTTTATAAGGGGAAATCTCAGAAAAAATAAAGAAATAAATTTGGTGTGCTCCCAAATAATTTGTGTGCCCTCAACCATGCTACGCCACTGGAATCATAAATTTACTGAGAAAAATGTGAGTACGTTTAGTAATTTTCTTTTTCCCTTTTTTCTTTTCACAGAGAGTGGGGGCGGGGTGGGATAGGGGTGGGGGGAGATATGCAGAAAGAAAAAAAAAGGGGTGGGGGAGAGTTACCTATTTCATATGCAAGGTCAAATGGCTGACCTTGCGTGGCAGACAGAACAATACTTGCTGACTTGCCAACCATCACCGAAAAGTCAAGATCGATGACATCGCTTTCCATTTGGGGGAGACCCCAATTGAAGTCCATATTGGCAATTGTCTTTAGCTCTGTACTGTTGTAATTAGTGCAGTTCCCTGCATTGTTTGGAAGAAAATTGTGAAATTAATTAAGTTTGTATGTATAAAAACAAAATAAATTCTGCACCACACATGTTATTTTTTATTTGGGACTAACAAATCCTTTTAGTGAAAATAGTGAATCCAAAATATCACAGGAAATGTTTGTTTTTGTCATTTTTTATTGCAAAGTTTGACCTACATTATTTTGTAGAATGGCACACAGTATGATTACCCTAATTATTGTGTAATTGTAAAGTCATAGTGAATGAAATGCACGTTTTTAACCGTGGTCATCAAACTAATTATGAACTCTCTGTTACAGGGTATTACAAACCTAAATGCAAGACAGAGTTTGACCAAGCGTCGCACAAATTTTAATCAACGTAATTACCCAATATTATTTAGAATATATATTACTAGCGGCACCAGTGGAAATCTGCAGGCTTTTAATCAAAGAAATGATGACCTCCCCCCCCCCCCCCCCCCCCCCCCCCCACCCCCACAGGCGTGGCGATAACGTTCAGAAAACACAATTGGGGGGGGGGGGGCAAGCATGTTTTCTGAACGTATTGCCGCGCCTGACCCCCCCCCCCCCCCCCCAATTAAATTTAAAAAACATCACTGCGCCCATGGTCATCATTAAAATAATAAGGCCTATTAAGGGGTCTTGTTTACCCCAAATTTTATTTTAATTTTTCTTGTGTATTTTTGTTTTCTTTGGTACTTGAGTTGCAGCGAACAATTTGATTGGCCTTCCGGAGCACCATCAACAAGTTTGTTTTCTTCATACTATTTGGGGGGGGGGGGGGGGGGGGGGGGGGGGGGTAGGGAACATGCCTTTTCAGTTTTCAGGCCACTTCTCCCATAGCTATGCCACTGCCCCTGAAAAGTTAAACCCTCGACTCGAGTGATAACCTAGACCGATAAATCTGGCATTTTCAGGGCCTATTTTCCATTTTATGTACTGTCTTTATACACTGTAAAGGGCTGGCAGTTTAAGACGGTACAATAAATGGAAAAGAGGCCCTGAAAACGCCAGGGTCACAATTGCAGAAAGAGATGTACAATCGATTGTAAGTTACGATTAATTGTAAGTCAGATAATGTGTTCTAAATGCGCCAATCTGATTGGTCGAAACGCGCACATTTTCTGACTTACAATTAATTGTATCCCCCGAACCCACTTCGGGGGATACTATGGATTTGGCCTCGTCGCGCCGCCGCCGCGTCCGCCGCGTCCGCCGCGTCCGCCGCGTCCGCCGCAGAGATTTTCTTGTGAACGCTCTACAGGTCCGAGTTCTTGTCCGATCATTTTCTAATTTGGTATGAAGGTGTATTAAGGAAAGAGGATGAAGCCTATTGATTTTGGTGTGGGGCGGAGTCCTGGTTGCCATGGTAACCATGATATAAAGAAATAGTTAAGATTACCTTGTGAACGCTCTACAGGTCCGAGTTCTTGTCCGATCATTTTTTAATTTGGTATGAAGGTGTATTAAGGAAAGAGGATGAAGCCTATTGATTTTGGTGTGGGGCGGAGTCCTGGTTGCCATGGTAACCATGATATAAAGAAATAGTTAAGATTACCTTGTGAACGCTCTACAGGTCCGAGTTCTTGTCCGATCATTTTCTAATTTGGTATGAAGGTGTATTAAGGAAAGAGGATGAAGCCTTTTGATTTTGGTGTGGGGCGGAGTCCTGGTTGCCATGGTAACCATGATATAAAGAAATAGTTAAGATTACCTTGTGAACGCTCTACAGGTCCGAGTTCTTGTCTGATCATTTTCTAATTTGGTATGAAGGTGTATTAAGGAAAGAGGATGAAGCCTATTGATTTTGGTGTGGGGCGGAGCCCTGGTTGCCATGGTAACCATGATATAAAGAAATAGTTAAGATTACCTTGTGAACGCTCTACAGGTCCGAGTTCTTGTCCGATCATTTTCTAATTTGGTATGAAGGTGTATTAAGGAAAGAGGATGATGCCTATTGATTTTGGTGTGGGGCGCGGTCCTGGTTGCCATGGTAACCATGATATAAATAAATAGTTAATATTACCTTGTGAACGCTCTACAGGTCCGAGTTCTTGTCTGATCATTTTCTAATTTGGTATGAAGGTGTATTAAGGAAAGAGGATGAAGCCTATTGATTTTGGTGTGGGGCGGAGTCCTGGTTGCCATGGTAACCATGATATAAAGAAATAGTTAAGATTACCTTGTGAACGCTCTACAGGTCCGAGTTCTTGTCCGATCATTTTTAAATTTGGTATGAAGGTGTATAAAGGAAAGAGGATGAAGCCTATTGATTTTGGTGTGGGGCAAAGTCCTGGTTGCCATGGTAACCATGATATAAAGAAATAGTTAAGATTACCTTGTGAACGCTCTACAGGTCCGAGTTCTTGTCCGATCATTTTTTAATTTGGTATGAAGGTGTATTAAGGAAAGAGGATGAAGCCTATTGATTTTGGTGTGGGGCGGAGTCCTGGTTGCCATGGTAACCATGATATAAAGAAATAGTTAAGATTACCTTGTGAACGCTCTACAGGTCCGAGTTCTTGTCCGATCATTTTCTAATTTGGTATGAAGGTGTATTAAGGAAAGAGGATGAAGCCTATTGATTTTGGTGTGGGGCGGAGTCCTGGTTGCCATGGTAACCATGATATAAAGAAATAGTTAAGATTACCTTGTGAACGCTCTACAGGTCCGAGTTCTTGTCCGATCATTTTCTAATTTGGTATGAAGGTGTATTAAGGAAAGAGGATGAAGCCTATTGATTTTGGTGTGGGGCGGAGCCCTGGTTGCCATGGTAACCATGATATAAAGAAATAGTTAAGATTACCTTGTGAACGCTCTACAGGTCCGAGTTCTTGTCCGATCATTTTCTAATTTGGTATGAAGGTGTATTAAGGAAAGAGGATGACGCCTATTGATTTTGGTGTGGGGCGCGGTCCTGGTTGCCATGGTAACCATGATATAAATAAATAGTTAATATTACCTTGTGAACGCTCTACAGGTCCGAGTTCTTGTCTGATCATTTTCTAATTTGGTATGAAGGTGTATTAAGGAAAGAGGATGAAGCCTATTGATTTTGGTGTGGGGCGGAGTCCTGGTTGCCATGGTAACCATGATATAAAGAAATAGTTAAGATTACCTTGTGAACGCTCTACAGGTCCGAGTTCTTGTCCGATCATTTTTAATTTGGTATGAAGGTGTATTAAGGAAAGAGGATGAAGCCTATTGATTTTGGTGTGGGGCGGAATCCTGGTTGCCATGGTAACCATGATATAAAGAAATAGTAAGATTACCTTGTGAACGCTCTACAGGTCCGAGTTCTTGTCCGATCATTTTCTAATTTGGTATGAAGGTGTATTAAGGAAAGAGGATGAAGCCTATTGATTTTGGTGTGGGGCGGAGTCCTGGTTGCCATGGTAACCATGATATAAAGAAATAGTTAAGATTACCTTGTGAACGCTCTACAGGTCCGAGTTCTTGTCCGATCATTTTCTAATTTGGTATGAAGGTGTATTAAGGAAAGAGGATGAAGCCTATTGATTTTGGTGTGGGGCGGAGCCCTGGTTGCCATGGTAACCATGATATAAAGAAATAGTTAAGATTACCTTGTGAACGCTCTACAGGTCCGAGTTCTTGTCCGATCATTTTCTAATTTGGTATGAAGGTGTATTAAGGAAAGAGGATGAAGCCTATTGATTTTGGTGTGGGGAGCGGTCCTGGTTGCCATGGTAACCATGATATAAATAAATAGTTAATATTACCTTGTGAACGCTCTACAGGTCCGAGTTCTTGTCTGATCATTTTCTAATTTGGTATGAAGGTGTCTTAAGGAAAGAGGATGAAGCCTTTAGATTTTGGTGTGGGGCGAAGTCCTGGTTGCCATGGTAACCATGATATAAAGAAATAGTTAAGATTACCTTGTGAACGCTCTACAGGTCCGAGTTCTTGTCCGATCATTTTCTAATTTGGTATGAAGGTGTATTAAGGAAAGAGGATGAAGCCTATTGATTTTGGTGTGGGGCGGAGTCCTGGTTGCCATGGTAACCATGATATAAAGAAATAGTTAAGATTACCTTGTGAACGCTCTACAGGTCCGAGTTCTTGTCTGATCATTTTCTAATTTGGTATGAAGGTGTATTAAGGAAAGAGGATGAAGCCTTTTGATTTTGGTGTGGGGCGGAGTGCAATTGGTTCGGGGGATACATGTGCTCGGCTGCGCGACCCGCCGAGCGCGCAATTTCTAGTTGTAACTTACAATCGATTGTATATCTTTCTGCAATGGGGCCCAGATTAATCGGTCTAGGGATAACCAAGGGAAGTAAGCATATTTTAAAAATCTTTGTAATTCTCTATATTTTATGCATTTGATTTATTTTTATGACGAGTGTTAAATGAACTGAATTTAATTGATTAAACTAACCTGTCCCGTTCAAAGGCATACAGACAAATCCTTCCAACATATCTTCACAGATTGACCCATCATCACAGGGGCTTGAATAACAAGCTGAACAATGGAATGAAAAATCATGAAGTTTGTTATATTCATATAATAGCAAGAATCACAAAGATATATACAGCTGAATCACATTTATTCAAATTGTGATTATATTGATGAGAGAAAAATAATGCAGAACAATATTAAAGTGATCCATTTTATTAACATCACAAGGTTTACCCAAAAGTGATTTTTGAGGCTTCAGTCATACACCAATATCACTGTAAAATTCTCCGGGATGATGTGTGATAGAGTCATAGAAAAAGAACCCTGTTTACCCAGTGAAAAAAGGTGAATATTGATGTTAGATTTTATCACCTACTGCCCATTGATTTTGACTACAATAAAAAAGCATTCCAGAATGCTTTTCAGTTCAATCATTAATATCTCCATAATTTGGAAGGGAAAGACATTTGAAAAAATCAAAACCCATTTCATTCTTCTGTTTATACCATAATCCAAACAACAAAATAAAAGAGAAATGCGCATAGCTCCAAGTGATTTTGGTTAAATTTGACAAAGTTAAAGGGATGCCAAATGCTGGCATTTTCGCTTACTGTTACATAATTCCCATCACTTCTAGTCCTATATATACAATGTTTTTGAAACCACCATAATATGTTTTGCCTGAACACTGGAGGCTGCCATGTTTTCCAACTACCATATGAAATGGCAGCTGACCTTGCACTAACAAAAGCGGACTACGTAACCACTCCATAGTGGCAGATTCAACAACAGCGGTTACACCGTTACATAACCTGCTTTTGTTTAATAGTGCATGCTCAAATGCGCTCAGATGATGTTTCATATGGTACGGTTGAAAAAACATGGCAGCCTCCAGTGATCAGTCAAAACAGTTGATAGTGGTTTATAAAAAACACTGATTATTTCCATTTTTGGTGATATACCATGAGGAAATATAGGTCCAGGCCAATCAAACCACAAATATCATGCTTACCTGGGAATGTGCATACAATGTGACGAAAGTTGGACAAATCTCCCTTTGTTGCCATGGTAACCACTGGTAACAGGGGTCTAATCTTTTTCACTAGCTGCACAGTTCTCCCATGGGCAGTTATGGAACGGCACATCTCCGTCGATGTGGATTCACCTATTTGTAGTTTGAGTACAAGTAGAAGAAGAAATGATAGTTATTGGTGCTTGCATCAGTACTACCGTAAACCGGGCCGCCGGGGTGACTTTGGCCACTTTTTGAGAAGGATGTATTTTGTATTTTCATTAGGTCTCACTCTTTATAACTAATTTCTGATTTTATACATTACCCCATAGCACCTCATTAGAAACAATAAGAAATTTGTTCTAAAAAGTGATGCTTGATGAAAATACATTCATCTCAAAAAGTTGCAAAAGTCACCCCGGCTGCCAAAGTCACCCCGGTTTACGGTACTAGATCTATACTACAAAGAATGGTTAGCAATAATATTGTATTACAATGACAGCATCAAAATGATAAACCGTAATGATTATCAACAAAATAGAAATAAGAACTTGCATACTTTGTTGTATTCGTATGACCCAAAGAAGCAGTTTTTCTTTTTTTCAAATTTCCCTTCCGTTACAAAGATATTTACGATTGAGGTGTTTGGATTTTTAATTATCCCCTGGAAAGTTATAAGTTCTGTGTACAAAATCAGTGCACTGAGTTTTAAAAGAATATCACTTTTCAGTTTCGCTCATTACTTGGCCATATATCTATTTAACATAAAACTATGAGGGACATTTCTGAAGCCCCTATAAACCACAAAACTGACCCAAACTTACTGGTTGAAATCACCTCTATGGGCAGGAAAACACTCATTGGCAGTATGAATAACATGATAGGCACCAAATGCTAATGATAAGAGAGAAACAAAAGAGTAAAATCAATGTAAAATTATTAAATTACATCATTGCAATAATGTCCGAGTTAAACACATCATATTGAACTGCTCTAAAGCTGGAGATATAGAGTGACGAAGTGTGGCATCATCAAAAATCTATTTTTAGAATTTTCAAATTTGAACTTCATTTTCCAAAAGAGCATAACAAATTATGTTCAAATGTCGAAAATCAATCAAATATGTTAAGTATTAGCCGAGATATGCCCATCCGAATTAATTTTTATTCCAATAGGTACTCCAGATGGTTCATAAAGTTATGTACCAGAGCACTACATGTATATCACTGATTTCCTATCAATTGACAGAAAATTCATTCGGATGGGCATATCTCAGCCAATACTTAACATAATCAATTGAATTTTTGGTATTTGGACATTATTTTTTAATGCGCTTTCGGAAAATTAAGTTCAAATTTGAAAATTCTAAAAATAGATTTGTATGACGTCATAGCTTCTGTACTATATTGTGTCGCAACGTAATTTATCAATGTTTTCATGTTGATTACTTTGGGTTTTATGTGTAAAATCTAAGATGACCAGTATACATTTTAAAGCCAATCTATATCATAAATGTCATACATGTATAGGGGCAATTCCAAGCAAACGCCGTGACGGTCCGAGGGTGTTTCTCACAATGAAAGTCCAAATAACTCATAAAATCTAAATATCTAGAACCAACTTTTGATATGCATCTGTAACCACTATCCTACCAATAATTTACAATAGGCAAGAAAACCAAAATTCCCAATAAATGATTAATTATGAATATCAATATC
>JBAMJV010008679.1:0-84449 GCA_037951105.1 Echinarachnius parma
ATTTTTTGTAAACCCCTAAGCAAGTATTTTGAGAAGCAAGTAATCAATTTTTTGTAAACCTCTAAGCAGGTTATAACTATATTTGATACCCTAAGCAAGTAATCTTTTTTTTGTAAACCCCTATTAAAAGCAAGTTATAACTATTTTTGATACCCTAAGCAAGTAAGCTGAGTTTTTGAGACCCTAAACGAGTAATTCATCTTTTTGAGACCCTAAACGAGTAATTCATCAGCCTAAAAAAAGATACCCTTTTTCCTGATTTTGGGTGATTTTGAGACCCTAAACGAGATACTCGAGTATCTCGCCTGATTGTAAAAAACCACCCTAATTACTTGTTTTCTTGGTCACGCATGATACCCCCCTTTCAATGAGGACAGACCCCCCCCCCCCCCCCACCCCCCCCCCCCCCCCCCCCCCCCCCCCCCCCCCCCCCCCCCCCCCCCCGGTGTGCATTACATATTCTCTCTTTTTTCCCTCCTACTTTGAATCGATACTGAATGAGCATACAAACTAAAAAGAGTGTGGCAACTGTATTGAAGCAGTCAAAATAAATTCTACCGTTATTATACTCGTTGAGCTTTGTAAAGTTTCAAATATCATTTGGTAATATATATATAGCCTTCATGAAAACTGTTGAATTAACAAGTTCAATTATATTTGCATGATTCAAGTTCAACCTAAATATTTGTCATAATCAAAAAATAAAAGCAGAGCTTCCAATCTACTATGTATATAGACTTGATCTCATCAGTACCAATTTTAACAAGCAGAGCTGCCAAGTTTCATTTGAGCATTTCAGTATTCTCACACCCAAAAATCAGTATTTTGCTGAGGAAATCAGTACTTTTCAGCTCGGTTAAAATATGTTGATAAACTGAATATTTTATTTTATTTTCATTAGTGCCAAAAAAGCATGCCACTAAATATGCATAATATGTACAGACCTGCCAACCTCTACTCTAGAAAGGTTTTAATCTCTGCATTTACAAATTGTAGTGCGGTATTTACATTAAAAAATCATACTAAATACAGCAATTTTAAGCGTACTACATGTACATGTACTTGGCATCTCTGAACAAGTATGCAGACACAACAGAGGGGAATCATTCTTCAATTTATAATGAACTAAAATTTACTTTATCATGGATTCAAAACCAACCACAACCAATTGTTTTGTTTTAAAAACCAGTACTCTTGGTTACCTTGAATCCCTTTGTACAAAGTCAACCCTGTAATAGTGGTCACCTGTCTATAGCAGCCATCCTGCCTATAGAGGCCACCAAACGTTATCCCCTTAAGATAAAGATAATGTTGTGGAACCTATCTACAGTGGCCACTTTTTCTTGTACATAGCCTTTTGGTGGTCACTATACACAGGTTTGACTGCACTTGTTTGTTACTCATTCATACATGAATATTAAAAGATAGAGAAAACTGACCATAAATATTGACATAAAGAAAATTTACACAAAGAAAAGTGGGCTTCGCTGGGTATCAACCCGAGACCTCTGGATTGCTAGACTGGTGCTCTAACCATTAAAGGGACTTATAAACATTGTTCAAATCCTCAAAATACAATTGGAATTCTAGCGGTCCCTCATACCTTGTCATATTCGTATTAACAATAAAATCATGGGACAGGTTTCGGTTTTTTAAATTTCCATTTCGTTAAAAAGATAGTAACGATTGAAGTGTTTAGATGTTAAATAATCGCGAAAACCGTGTACAAAGTGAGTGCAATGAGTTAGTGAATATCACTTTGCATTTTTGCTCATAACTTGGCCATATAATGTCCATTTGACTTGAAATATTCACACAATACCCTGTGGACATATCAAATAACAATATACATTGTACCAACCATTTATCTCTTTTTGCACATATCAACAAAGTTACTATCTCCCTTTAAGCCACAAGGGCAAGGCCCTATTGATGGTGGCTGTACCCTGAAACCTGTTTCATTTATACATTAGTACATGAATCACAAGTCAAAGTTCAAATCCAGGGTAAATAAATGCTTTGAAATGTTTCTTTCTCTGTGCAATATATTTCAATTATTCTTGCTTAGCTTACCCATCTTGGTGTAAAGGTGTAAAAGGAGCTGCAATCGGTCCAGTGAGTTTGAGAGACATGGCAGTCTACATGATGGAGAAAAAAATGTAGAACAATTTGATATAAACTTTATATTATAATAACTGAACACTTTTGATGAATGCCAAGGCACTTATTGTGCAGCTCTATTGCATACGTGTGTATTGGTTCAAAAAATGCGACCTTAACAATCAAGTTTTTTTTAAATAACGTACAATGCAAATGTGAACAACAGCCCATCAGAACATTAGGTCAAATCAAATGGTCCAAGCATACAATTTTAAATGCAAAACTAGTGTATAAAAGAATATACACCCTGTAGTACACACAAAAAGTTCCACAATTTAAAGTTGAACATTCATATCTCTCTTGTCCCTACATTATCTTACATGACTTTGGTATCATTGAAAAGCCTGTTTACTCCCATTTACATTGATGCCCCATTTGTAATGATTATGTAATTATGGAATGTGTATTACACCTGAATATGGGACCAAGTCAAGATTGAAAATGTTGCAAAATGCATTGTTCTTGTGTGACCGCCTGAACACCATTCAACACACATCTAAATCTCTAAAGACTTCACATTGACAATAACGTTGTATTTGGCAACATTTACGTAGCATTTGGCATGGCTCCATATTCAGGTCTACTGCACATTCCATAATTATACATAATAATCATTACAAATGAAGCATCATAAACAGACTTGTCAATTTTATCCAATTCGAGTCGGACAATTTAATAACAAAATATACATCAAAGCTCAAACTTCAATCGCAGAACTTTTTGTAAGAGCTATAGTTTTAAATTTTAAAATTATTTATAAAAGAAAACATATAGGTAGGTACGGTAACAAACAAAATACATGTATTTTTCTTGTGTAATATATTGTCAATCAAGTATGGTTTTAAATCATTTCCTGTTAATGCATGTAGCCATGTAAACAAACAAAACATATTATCCTATGTTTTTAGGCAAATAAAATGAAAGTACAATTGATATTGAAATCTTGCATGATCACTTCCAGTAATAGTATACAACTGGAAGGGCTTGCATGAATCATAAAACCCTAGTACTAATGCTATAAAGTCTATTGTTGAATATATTGCTGGTAATTCTGTCTTGTCTACGAATTTTGATATTATTTTATACTGTACAGTGTCAGGGAATAATTTTCCTGGTATCGCATCGCATTTTGCTGCACATTTTTGCATGACTGCTGTATACAAAATATCTTTTGTGTAGCAGTTTTCTTCCATAGAAGTGTACAGAATTTCATTTTAAATATTTATCCATCGGCTGAAATTGCTAATCAAATTTGAGGAGGAAAATTATTCCCTGAGTGTACACACCTTGTGATTTGAAGTCATTTTTGCCGATTATTCCTTCGATCTTCTAGAGCTGTGAACTAGTCACTCGTTTGCCGGAAGGTGGTAGAGTTTTCCAATTGCCAGCCAAGATTCACAAATTCACACTCAAATGTGTATCTGTATGAATTAGAAATTAAACTGTTTGAAGCAAAGACTCACTCAAAAGTCGTCCCTTGAAAGTTCTAAAGTGGAATGGTATGGAGGGAGATTGGTATTATGACAATAAAACTGCTTGTAAAAAAGAAGGTGGAATCAAATACTTCACACTTGTAAATGTCTAAAAATTTATAACAGGGGAAATTCAGAAAAACTCTATCAGGCCAAGAGACCAGCTTACAGGACTGATTCAGAATTGAAAGATCTCTAGAAAGTTCTGAAATAAAGAAAGCTAATTATAAAAGTGGACAAAAACAGTATACTCTACAAGTACAAAAAAGAGAGATTGTCCGTTCCGGTCAAGCGGGTCAATTTCTTTACTTTTCTAGTAATCTAGTTCAAGGTGACGACTTTATATTGTCTTGGGGGTATTGGGTATGTATGCTATTGGGGTCACAGGGGCTGCGGGGCACCCCCTCCCTATTCAACATAAAATGAGAACTGACAGATTAATACAAAATAGTTGCACCATGAGCATCTTGAAATCTATAGATGGAATTGGCGCATTATAAAACTCTATATATACAATAAAGAGATCTCCCTCAATATGTGTAATGTGCCCCCTCATAAAGTTAGCCCCCACCACGCCACTGGTCAATCGCCAAGGGTCTGGTACAAACAGGATGTGGTCATTATACTCTAAGGTTTAGACTTGACCCTTGCTAGATAAGGCAATTTGTTTTCCTGATTGACCATTTGACCACTACACTCAGAAGATACAGTGTATCAAGGACAGTACTGTACTTGTAAACCTGCCAGTGCCTATCAGCGAAAAAAATACACGGGGGCGGCGGGCGAATTCACCCCCGAAATGCCAAAAAGAGCCCCCGAAAAAGTGTTTTTTTTTTTTTTTTTAAAGCTTAATAATAGCCCCTGAAATAGTTAGCGTTTGGCCACCAAAACTGATCAACCAAGATAAAAAACAATGTTTGTATAAATATATATCTGGTCAAACCTGTGTATTGTGAGTTTGTGACCACCTAAGCCAAGAGAATCAAGAAAGATGACCAGTTTACACAGGGGACTTCTATAAGCAGACCTGTTCAATATTAACAGTTTGTCTCTGCAGGGGACCAAAATGCAATTTTGGTGGCCCCTAAAGACAGGTTGGCTGCTACAGACAAGTGGCCACAAAGACAGGTTTGACCATGTATAGAAAAATGGTCACTGAAGACAGGTCAGTTGTTTCCACATAGGTGGCCACTTTTATGTTTGACTGAATTTCATACGTGCAGTGGTGTAGCTAATGAGGCTAGCTATGGGGGGGCTGGGAGAGGGGGGGGGGGCATGTGCCTGCCAATAATTTAATTTTAAAAACAAACATATTACAGGGTGCACACTTTAACAAAGTAAAGAAATACATAGATTAGAGTATGCCCAGGCTCTATTATCACCTGACCAAGCTGTGAGAAATATGTGTAGACTCATAATTGGCACATTTATAGCAAATTTTCCATTTTGGGAAATCTTGGCTTGATTGAATCAATATTTGCATTAATGCGTCAGAGAAAGAATGTATACAAAGAGGTCACTGCAATTCAGCCCCAAAATGCTGCAAAGCTCCTAAAAAGCTTTAAATAGTCCTAATAAAAAATTATAAAAAATCAGAGTGATGTTTTGATCTCTTCCCTACTACATAATGCAGTCCTCGTTGATTAATTAATACAGGACCCACCAGGTTCAATATTGTAGTTAATGGATTAATGGAGGCAAGTTGAAAAGTAATAATAATAATATTAATAATATGAACATTTATATAGGGGTCATTCCATGTCAAATCACCCAATGGATTTCATCGTACCCCCTTCAAATTTGTTCATATTTGGTATGTATGATATTTCAACCTTTCAAAGCGCAAAGATTTAAGTTTTAGCCCAATCCGCCCAACGGTTTTGGCGCTATGGTCGATTCTTCGGGGGCAGTTTTGTCAAAAATGGGCGTGGGCACCTTTTTTCAAATCGCCATTGTCCGTTAACCGTTGGGTCAATTTATTTTTTAATGGTGTCATTGGACTGGAGATGTTATATGCAATCCATTTATGCCATTTGTTTTCATGCATGAGCGAGTTTGGATACGATAACCTTTGACCTTAGGCTTCGACCTTCCGTTTCACTTTGTGGATCAAATAATCTTGAGAATTTTTTTGGCTTAAATCTTGGCTTGATATAATATCTACAACATATGAAAGAATTGGAGATGTATTATTTCTTGTTTTTTCTACAGCCTTGTTTTAAGTTTGCAAATTTCATGTAAAATTGAATTATTTTAGACCTACACCCATGTCCAAGAATTCTATAGGGGTGTATTGTATGAAAAAGACCTTTTCAAAGTCAGGATTAGAGCCTATTCAGACTTTGGCTCACCACTGTTAAATAGACCTGCTAATCCCCATACAATAGCAATCCAGACAAATGACATTCTAATGATACCACATGTTTCCAACCTGACAATGGCCCTGTTGCAGAAAGAGATAAATCAATTGTGAGTCAGATCAAATGTTCTAAATGCACAAATCTGATTGGTTGAAACGCAGAAAACTCTCTCTGCAACAGGGCCTAGGTGGAGATGTTTTCTTGAATAAAATCTTTCAAGTTCAAATTATTGCAAACTTGTACATCAATTATGAAAGCAAATATCTACAGGTATCCCTTTTCAATTAATTTAAAGTGATCTAGTAACTTTGTTGACATGTGCAAAAAGTGATGAAGGGTTGATGCAATGTATATTGTTATCTCACAGGGTATTGTGTGAAAATTTCAAGTCAAATGGACATTGCATGGCCAAGTAATGAGCGAAAATGCAAAGTGATATTCACTAACTCACTGCACTCACTTTGTACACGGTTTCAAAACTCCGGGGGAGTTTTTCTTATCTGAATACTTTGATCATACATATCTTTGTAACGAAAGGTAAATTTGAAAAACCGAAACCGGTCCCATGATTGTATTGTTAATATTTGGACAATGTTACTAAGTCCCTTTAATGTTTCTATGCAACAGAAATTCCTGCAATAGTAACATGATTTGCAATTGTAAACATTCAACCCTGATTATTTCCAACTAAACCAAACACAAAAACAATGCTGTTTGATATTCCACTCATTTTGATTTTTAATGGCACTTGTTTTTAAATGCATTAATTGCAATAAAAAAACAGTGCAATTTGAAATTTCACAAACCATAAATAATGCATTAAGCAAATGTGATGATTCACAGAAATGGACAGGATGCATGCGCAAGTTCTTGTGACTTTTGAAATTAGGTCATTTGTCTTTAATCTAAGCTCTTTCATAGCATGAAGAGATAAGTATCTCTGATTTTAACACATAGTGTACGAAACAACTGTAGAAATATTGTGGTAAGATCAAATCTTAAACAATCATTGGTTATAAAATTATGAGCAGTTGTCTAGAGGGTAGTTACTGTTTGTGTTTGGTATAGTTGGAAAGAATCAGGTTTGAATTTGTACAGATTGCAAATCATGTTAATATTGCATGAATTGCAATGCATAGAAACATTAAATTCATTGAAAAGGGATACCTGTAGATATTTGCTTTCATAATTGATGTACAAGTTTGCAATTTGAACTTGAACTTGAAAGATTTTATTCAAGAAAAGATCTCCACCTAGGCCCTGTTGCAGTGAGAGACATTTTCTGCATTTCAACCAATCAGATGTGTGCATTTAGAACATTTGATCTGACCCACAATTGATTTATCTCTTTCTGCAACAGGGCCATTGTCAGGTTGGAAACATGTGGTATCATTAGAATGTCATTTGTCTGGATTGCTATTGTATGGGGATTAGCAGGTCTATTTAACAGTGGTGAGCCAGAGTCTGAATAGGCTCTAATCCTGACTTTGAAAAGGTCTTTTTCATACAATACACCCCTATAGAATTCTTGGACATGGGTGTAGGTCTAAAATAATTCAATTTTACATGAAATTTGCAAACTTAAAACAAGGCTGTAGAAAAAACAAGAAATAATACATCTCCAATTCTTTCATATGTTGTAGATATTATATCAAGCCAAGATTTAAGCCAAAAAAATTCTCAAGATTATTTGATCCACAAAGTGAAACGGAAGGTCGAAGCATAAGGTCAAAGGTTATCGTATCCAAACTCGCTCATGCATGAAAACAAATGGCATAAATGGATTGCATATAACATCCCCAGTCCAATGACACCATTAAAAAATAAATTGACCCAACGGTTAACGGACAATGGCGATTTGAAAAACGGTGCCCACGCCCATTTTTGACAAAACTACCCCAGAAGAATCGACCATAGCGCCAAAACCGTTGGGCGGATTGGGCTAAAACTTAAATCTTTGCGCTTTGAAAGGTTGAAATATCATACATACCAAATATTAGCACATTTGAAGGGGGTACGATGAAAATTTTCACTTTTTTTGGGTGATTTGACATGGAATGACCCATAGCCCAGCTACTATAAATATATACTCTACTGAAGTAAAGCCATTTCCCCGATATATTTGTGATTCATGATTTCAATAAAATTCCTAGCATGAGCAAGTACAATCATAAGGCCCACCAATGAAATACAGCAAATATCCAATCTTGATCATGACAACAGATAATTTATTCAATTTTCGAGGTTAAATTGGTCTTTCTATAGGTAACATTTATTTTGGCTCATAATACGAAGAAAATTAAGGAACAAATAGACAGTATTTATGCATTGTATTTTATCACTATCATCTAGGTTTATTAACATCACTAGGATCATTAAATTCCAGAATTGACCACCACCATCCATCCTCATTAATCACCACCATCATCATCACCACTACCATAATCATCACTAATTCACTATTTGTATCTCCATCACCAATGTAATTACCATCCTCTCTATCACCACCACCACCACTACAACCATCAGTGGCCTAGCGTGGTCAGACTGATTGGGGAGGGGGGGGGGGGCACACCTTTATATATTTATTTTTGTTGGGGGGCACCCCCCGCCCCCCCCCCCCCCAGGCCCCTCCCCCTTAGCCACTGAAAACCATCAATAATTCATCACCACCAATAAGGCATCATCACCAGAACCAGAATGTATAATTGTTCATCATCATTGTTATATCATCATCACCACCATCCCCACCATCATATTACTATGAGCAGCAGCAGCAGCATCATCATCATCATCATCATCATCATCATCATCATCATCATCATCATCTTCATCATCATCATCATCATCATCACCATCATCATCCCCATCATCATCATCACTACTTCCAGTATCATCAGTCACTACCACCACCACCCACCAACACTACTTGCTACCACCATGCATGCACCATAGCACTGACCCTAGCTGCACCCACCCCTACAACTCAAGGCCAAGGGGTTAACTGCATGCTGCACCAATGAGTCCACTGGCGTAAATCTGTTCGGAAAGCACAATGCATTGGGGGGTCGAGCAATTGTTCACAAACCGTTTGTGAACAATTGCTCGACCCCCCAATGCATTGTGTTTTCCGGACAGATTTACGCCAGTGCCAATGACCACCCACCACCACTATCATCCACCCCTCACCACTAATCATGTCCATAGATCATCAGTGTCAAGTATCATTAGTAGCCTAGTATGAACCAACATCATGAGAAGTAACCAAAAGCTTTTATAGCTGATTAATGTATGCTTCACTGCATAACTAGAGTCTAGACTCTCCATTCAAATACAAACATAATGATAAAATACATTTTTTTGACAACTTACATTTCAAATACACAACACGACTTGCTCACCGGTATCAGTCGGAATACTTTGTACGTGATACGCTTCAGCTTCAGCTTCTGAACAAAATTTTGCCGTAACGTCTAACGAGGCGAAAACAGTACAGCTAGGAAACAGTCAATAGTTTCGAATTCTGAGAACGCATTGTTCCGAGCTCGCTCGTTTCCTTTAACCTTTCCGAATGAATGCATGCAACAAATATTCCCCCGGGCAGTATGTACTTGATAAATCAATAAATGAATAATGTGTCTCGAATATAATAATGTACAGCTCCAGCTAGCTCGATCGCGATATGATCCCGATATGATACACACAATGGGCATGCACACAACAAACGAGTCACATGCTGTTTTGTACGCAAGTACAGTCGTCCTTGTCAGCTGAGCGGCTTTTGTTTACGTCTGTGTGGCTTATCATCTCAGACCTGTTTTAGGGGAAGATCGCAATCATTAATCATTTCTAGTTTTAATTTAATCTTTAGAGTTTAAAGAGGTGTCAAGAGTACGAAATCAATCTTAATAATTATGATACATGTAATATCCAGTTTTGTTGTCTTATATGTAAGGAATTAGGTCTCAACTTATTTACGCTTTTAACTTGAACTAGGGTTAGGAAATTAAGACTAAACGAAGTTTGTGTCAACACTGAACCTGAAGCTGGGGGGTCCCCGGAATTTGTGGGAAATATTGCCACCCCTTTCCCCCTGGATATAAAAATGAGGTGAAAATTATTAGAGTAAGGCCTGAAAGGGGGGCAATCGCCCACCCATCCATTGGTGTGTATTTAACCCAGTCCCTAAAGTTAGATGATTTTGCCAACACTGCTAATATGTTTTGCCCGAAAATGATTTTTAGCAAGAATATTTGTGTTCTAGTTTGTTGTTCTTGTTTTTCATGTAGTGAAAACGAAAAGTCCTCGCCCCCCCCCCTTTCCCCGTGACAAATTGTGCCTGTATACGCCCTTGATTTAATTGATTGTCTATCAAAAGAACAATACAGTGGCTTAGCGGTTTATCCGCCTGATGCACAGGAGGTCCAAGGTTCCGAACCCTGACCACGGTCATACCAAATACTTTTAAAATGGTACCTTCTTTCAGGGAATTGGAGACTTCCATATTCCCTGCTTCTTCCTTCTAGCCAGTCGCTCGGCATTAATATAATCGAGAAGGGATGGAGTTACCGGAGGACTAGCCCCCTATCTGTAGCTATATACGTGTGGGCATGTGGCCCAGGGCTAATGAATCGGAAATAGGAGCCGCCTTATGTGCCAAATTGGTACGTGGAGGATTTTAATTTAACTTTAACTATCTGGGAGCATTCAATAGCGAGGAGCTAGGTATTGTCAGTCAAAATCAAATTAACTAAATGTAGGGATATGCAAGCAAATATTGACAAAGAGTTGATGATCGGATAACTTTTTTTATTCTTTATGTTATTGAAGAGGATAATTTCCCTATAATTTGATATATATTTCTGTACAATATTATTTTATCGTTAATAAGTTCGTGCCGAATATATTTGGATTTTGGAGGGGTACGAACATAATATACCGCTTAAGGGGTGCAGCCCCCTGGAGTTTTGAAAACGGCCATATTCGGGCAAAAAGCACCTTAAATTCGGGGAAAACGTGTCATATTCGGGCAAAACTATGTCCCAATCGGGAAAATCGACGGTCATATTAGGGCAAAATAAAGTGGTGTTCGGGCAAACTCATGTAATATTCTGGCAAATGACATTTTAGAGCAAAACAAGAACATTTTCGGGGGAAAATGTCCTATATTCGGGAAAAACATAATTCCCGGTCTCGAAGAAGCGAAGACTTTTTTGTTGTTGGTCAGGTTGAAGGATAATCATTCAGGCAAAATACCTCAGCTCCCCCCCCCCCCCCCCCCCCCGAAAGATGTGCTCCTACGCCTCATTGAATATGTTTGAAATTGACATGTACTGTGCAAAATAATGTATGTACTTGTAGACCAAAATGCCAGTCTCTTTATGGGGAATTTTTATGATAATTATGTTTTCTTACATACTCCATGTGGTGTTTTTATGCATCTTATTTTGTATTGTTGTTAGTTTCTTGTAATGTATATGATTATGTATTATTTGAAAACAGGAATAAGTTCAAGCAGATATAATGCATCGCACACAATAACATACCGTACTCTATAGACATGCACACCCACGCCCATAAATGATAATATTTCCACATGTTATAACATGCACACATCCGTCACAAGATATCCATGGCGCATAAATATTGCCATTACCCCTGGGGCCCAACTAACAATTGGACGTTTTCTGAACGTTCTAAACAGGTTCAAAGTTGGTTATTTGGACGTTCTGTGAAAACGTTTTTAAAACGTTTATTTGTGGAAGGTTGAAAACGTTTTTAGAACGTTCCAAATGGACGTTGTTAGAACGTTGTTTAAACGTTAGAAAAACAAATAAAAAACCTTTCATGTATTTGCTTTCAAGTGCAAGGACCAGTAGAACGTTTTAAGAACTTTTTTAAACGTTCATTAAAGACGAAGACCTACGGAACCTAATAAAAACGTTTTGTAAACGTTCTTTAAAGACGAAGACCTCCGGAACCTAATAAAAACGTTTTGTAAACGTTCTGTAAACGTTCTTTAAAGACGAAGACCTACAGAACCTAATAAAAACGTTTTGTAAACGTTCTGTAAACGTTTTGTGTTTGCTGGGGGGTGTTTCAAAAATATCCTAAGTGGAACTTAACTCTAAGTTGGACTTATAATTATGGAAAGCTGTGAGATTCCTTGAACAAAATTTGAAGAAAAAAAAATATTTAAAAAAGGCATAAAATGTTGATTCAAATTATAATAATATTTTCTATTATCAAGGAGATTACTAAAAATTTATGAAAACCTTAAATACTTGCATTCTTGCTTTTGAACATGTTTTTATTCTAAGGCAACAAAAGGCTTTCCATAATAGTTTGCTCCAACTTAGAATCTTTGTGAAACACCCACTGGGGGTGTTGCAGTTACGATTTAACTTTGAGGGTTTCTGAAAATAATTATGCGCATTTGAGCCAATTAGATTTGCACATACCGTAAAACTTCGCCTATAGGCGGTACTGGTTCAATAGGGTTGTCTCAACTTTACATGATTATGCTATCATGAATATTCATTAAGACCTGCTCGAAGATCGTTGACAAAGGGCTAGATACATATTCATTATACGCGGCTGGGGCTGTTGATTAATACCTGCTAATACTGTGAGATAGTAGCGCCTATAGGCGAAGTTTTACGGTATGGGTGAATTTTCAGACTCGTGTTTGATTGAAACTCTTCATGTAACAACCCCAAGATCATCAAGACACAGTTAAAATCTGCACAATTGTCATGTGCACCTTCCAAACTCCCTGGGGAGCATACAAGCCACAAGCAATCATATTGACGCATACTCTTCTATTTCTCTCTCTCTCTTTTCTTTGATATATACATTACGTATGCGCATTGAGACTTCATTGTAAGACTGCGCTTTATAAGAAAGGATTGTTATTACTATTATCAGACTAATTTACACCAAACCAAAGTACTAGTACAATATACCCCCGGGTAGAGAGCAGCAATGTGAATTAAATATCTCACAGAATGACACACATATATGCCAGGATGTTGATAATAATAATAGGTTCGATTTTTATATAGAACCTAATATGACACAATATCATCTCTAAGCGCTTTACACTAATGTTGATCGTTTTGAAGTCAGGACCACATGAATGGGAGTCAAGCACCCATCCGATCCCTCCACACAAATATGTCTACTCATGCACAAATATTTATGAGACATACATCATAGGGAAGAGACAAAATAAACAGAAACAAAAGATAAAAACAGACTCGATTGTAAATTCTACTACCAGAGTTATTTTAATGTGAGTGCACTTTTCGTTTCAAGGTGTTACACATGTATTCTGAGGTGTTACATTGTATCTAGTTGATAACAAAATAATTCTGCACAAAAATCACACACACCATTAACCATTAGGAATTTATATACACAATAGTTATTGCACATATTATAGCAACAGAAATTCAGCTAAAAGTAAAATGACCAAAATATATAATTAAGTTATACCCTGACAGCTTCAAAACAAACTAAAACGTTGTTGTATTAAAACAGTGAAATAATATGCAAGCCTATACTGTCCTCAAATTTCTTTACATATAAAGTTCTAAACAATAGCGCTAAAACAAAATCCTAAATAATTTATTTTTGTCACGATTAGCTGCTAACAAAAGAAAAATATACTCCCCCAAACATAAAAGCAAGATACCACATCTTGCAAATTTCATGAAAATTTCAAAGGCATAATTGAAATCAAAATTTGTACAAAAGTGTACAAAGAAATAATTTTTAAAATGTTGAAAGACCCATAGTTTAGTCAATAGAAAAAGTATCGAAAGAGGTATAAATCCACATGTATCGCCATAGTCAGTGCCATACTGGAAGTATAATTATGTAGAAAACAAGAGTGCTCTATCTAAAATATTGAACGCTGATATCATATATGCATGATTTTGTGCTTTGAATATTTTTAGATTTTAATTAGACTTAGAACTAGATAAAATATGCTACACCGCATATAAACAATGTTAACTACATCAAATATGATAAAAATGACATAAGGAAGGCAATACAGATGAAGACACTTGAGAAAGAAAAAAAATCTTATGCAGGCAGGAAGGTCAAAAGATATAGTTTTTACACATTTGCATAATGAATTCCTTGTATAATGCAATTCCTGATATATTTTGTTACATACAAAACTGTACAAATATCAGCCTTAAAATTCGAAAGACCCGTAGTTTCTCTTCAAAATAAATGAAAAGCTACTCTGATTATAATTTGTGACCCTTCACCACAAAATGACCAATAAGTCAGGAAAAAAGATTGTGCTGATTTTCATATGACATTAAAGTAGAAGTCAAAGCCATTACCTTTAAAATGGTATACAATTTGTCATATTCCCACTTAGCAAACGTTCTCAAGATGAGCGCCAAAGATTTGGAACATGGCTGAAGCAGTTTTTTTTAAAGTAGAAAACAGGCTGCCTAAAAGAACAGCGTCCATTCAAGCACTGTAATCTGATCATTTTGATTTGATGAAACTCATATTTAAACATGACTTCTGATGCTCAAAATTTGACAGAAAGAAGATTAAGGAAATACCAAAATCCTGAATCTCATATTTTAAACAAAGTTTGACTTTTTCAGCTAATAAAAGAGAAACTACCACCATGACTATAACGGTCATTTTGTGGTGTAAGGTCACGTTTGGTTCCAATGATTATCAGCGACAACATTATTATGAACCCATTCTACCAAAATATCAGGCCAGTATTCCATTCCATAGGTAAAAATCAAATGGAATAACTAAAGAATGTTGGTTTGTTCGCTTACATAACCTTATTCAGCCTCTGCCATAGCATTATTTCTAATATACATATCAAATCCTTGGCTATCTTGGCTATCTTTATAGCCTTATAATATATCTCCACATAATTTTGTAACATTCAACACAGTGACAATTCACATACTCCTTGAATACCAACAATATAAAAATAGATAAATCCTTCAATAAATGCAAAGTAGAATTCATAATTTTGGGGCAAAATAATCTGCCATAGGTTTTCTTAGTTTTTTTATTTTCCACCTATATCTGCTACTTTGCTATTTACACTTTAAATGATTGAAAATGAGCAAAGAAAAACAGGCTTCGCCGGGAATTGAACCCGAGACCTCCGGATTGCTAGACTGGTGCTCAACCACTGAGCCACAAAGACCCTTGAATGGGGGACGTTCTCATGAAACCCTTTTCATTGCTCATTGCTCTTTATACTTTATATACAAAATTGTTCTTTTGTTCACATGGAGCCATTTAGTTCTCATTAAATGCTCATTTATTCTATAATTCACAAATTTGGGTGCTTCAAAAATCCATGATAACACACTGTGAATTTACAATGCCCAGATAATTGCAGAATGAAACATTTTCAACATTTTCATATTTACAACTTTTGGTAATTCCTGAACATTGAAGACACAGAATTATGACAGTGTAAAGCCTGCCACTGAGGTAATCAGTTAGGTGTACTGCTACAAAATAAACCATTTGAATAAACATGAATGTTTAACAAAAATATTCTGCATAAAATAATGTTAAAACATAAAAGCAATGTTCAGCATATCAAACTTAATCACAGCTTACAAATAACCATTAAAATTAATTCAAAAGAGATAACTGACTCCTGAAAAAAAATAGAATGTACTATTCTCAGCCTCTTTCATGACAAGTCCATAGAACTTGTTAATTATCCCTAATAAGCTCTTTAAGTTCTTTGATGCATACAACTGTATCATAATTTCAACATTTTTCTTCTCAAACAAGGAAAGGGACCGAGTTGTATCCTCAATAATGATGACATTGACTGGTGATGAAATAACTTATTACTGGGTTTTAACAAATTATAGTACACTGGCGTTATCGATATGACCATTTCTGTAAGAATGCTATGTCACCTTCTTTACAACGAAATAATACAGGTATGTACAATTTAGTTAAGAAAACGAAATAGGGGGGGGGGAGGGATTACCATGTGTTCAGTCTCAACATGAGCTATAGGTCACAGTCCCAAGATGGTTATTAAATTAATGTTGGGAATTATTTTTCTATCGTCGATTGAGAAGGAGAAAGGCCCTAAGTTACTTTTGGTTCTTGAGATGTAATGTTTAAATTTTAGGATCCTTATAGAAACGTGAATGAAAACCCTAAACATTCCCCAATTATGAATAATTATCATCTGAAAATTTGGCATCACAATTTTCAACTTGAGTTTGGATAAGTATTAACAAAATGAGAAATTATCGTCATCTAAAAATCTGGCATCACAAGTTTCAACTTCATAGAGCCAAAATCGACCAAATGCCCTTCTCACTCTCACATGACGATATTCAACTAAACTTTACACAAAACCATTCTCAAGTGATAATACGCCCCTGAGAAGGGCATCTAGATACATGGCGCTATATAAATGCTATATTACCATTCTCACCATAATCCTCATTGATCGAGTCACCAGAATGAGACTTAGACCCTTCTTCTCCTGACGTTTCTTCTTGAGAATGATAGATGCTTTGTTGCGTTCAATTATCATAATCTTACTCTTCATCGTCGCCGTCTTCATCTTCATTGACCTCGTCGTGCACGATGTTTGTGTCTGCATTCCCACCCCTTTCCTGCTTCTCTGCGGCGGGCTTCAGTGCGGCTATCTGCTTGTAGCGTGGCTCATTGAGGCAGCTCACAGCTGACACTGTGCGGGGGTGCTTCTCTCCGAATACCTACAAGTTATGGAAGTAAAAGGAAATATTACTTTAAAATATCATTCCATATTCACAATATAATAATGATAATGATATCACTAATTATAATAATAGTATTTACAACATTCTTCCTTGCGGCTATCTGCTTGTAGCGTGGCTCATTGAGGCAGCTCACAGCAGACACTGTGCGGGGGTGCTTCTCTCCGAATACCTAAAAGTGATGAAAGTACCAGGAAAGATATCTAATTATAACTATATGATAATGATATTACTTTTCAATTTTACAATATGCTTAATTGCTGCAATCTGTTTGTAGCTTGGCTCATAGAAGCAGCTCACTGCCAACACCGTGCTGGGGTGCTTCTCTCCAAATACCTAAAAGTGATGTGATGGAAGTAAGTGACAAGGAAAGATTACTTATATTATTTTTTAAATCGATAGTGAAGATTTTGAATCATCCAGGAAAGAGTTCATAGAAACAAAACTAAATCTGATCAACTGGACTTACTATTTATTATATGGGCAACTCCAGCGTCACGGACATTAAAACAGACATTATTTTCATGACTTTCCAATGCCACTACTAATTCATACCTCTACCTAATGTCTAACTTTTATTTTGATTACAAAGCAATGGCCTGGTTAAGTATGCAAAAAAAGTTTCAGAACATTTATCCAATTCGTTACTGAGTAATTCTGCAAAATGTGCGCCGTCATGGACATTACATTTTTTGGACATGACTTTTTGCATCCATATACATCTTTGCAAAAGTCTGTGAGTTCTGAGACCTCACAAAGGTGATTTAGGTATTCAATTATCGACCAGGCAATGATGAATTGAATCCAAGTTGGATTTTGCGAAACGGGCCAGGTATATGTGATCTAGACAACAAAACGTTGCGTCACGGACATTAAATTTTCAGCGTCACGGACATTACAGTTTGTCCGGAGGATTTGATTAATTGAAAAATATACTTTAGAGTACTCAAAAGACAGAAATTTTAATCTGAAAAGGTACTTTGATTATCAGTCATAAAATTTGGTGCCTTAAATAATAAAAATACCAGAAAATTCGGAAAATATAAGGATTTTCCTGAAATTTGCACAGGGTAGTCCCATGTGTGGAGTTTCATGTATGGTTTCCGTTTCTCCTATAAGGAGACACCCGAGAATTAAAAAAATCATGTGAACTGAAAGATATAATCATAGAATCATGTTGTATGGACAAATAATCCAGAAAAAATCAATAGGATTTGAAATAGAGCCAATTGTTTTTTTGAGTTCATGCCCACTTTTTCGTGGAGTTGCCCATATACATAATTATAATTATTGGACTTACAATATGCTTTATTGCTGCTGTTTGAGGTGTGGTTCATCGAGGCAGTTTGCAACTTACACAGAGCAGGGTGTTTCTCACCAAACACCTGCGAATAAAAGAGCACATTACACGGACGTATGTAGGGACAGACGGACACCCCGGCCACTTTGTTGTAGAGGCATAAAAAGGGAAGGGGAATGTAATTCTTACCTCAATGCAGACCTCATGCCACTTGACGAAGAAGTCGTACGAAGTGTGATAATCACGAATGTCCTCATAGTAGATGCCCGTATTGCTGATGATTCGCGTCATCAGTTTGCAGTTATCCCCAAACGCTTGCTGGCACTGCTCCAAAGCCTTTAGGTACCACTGAAAATTTGAAATATAAATTTGGGAATTATAAAGCTGTTCTGTTACTTTAAAGCTATAAGTACCAACTAAATTATTTTAAAACTTATAAGGCGAGAAAATGTTATACTAGTTGATGATACATGTCATTAGCGTGCAGTTATCACCTATCACCTGCTGGCACTGCTCTAAAGACAGTAGGTACCACTGAAAATGTAAACATAAAATTGGGAATATTAAAGCTGTTCTGTTGCTTCAAAGCTGTAAGTATCACTCAAATAATATTAGTAAAAAGCAATATACAAGCCGATGATTCATGTCATCAGCTTGCAGTTATCACAAAATGCCTGGTATCACTGTCAGATTGTAGCACTGAAATGAAATACAAATTTGTCAAAGTTTATTTTGAGCATTTGATGGTTGTTAGCAACTTATAGTGGATTTCTCATTTTTTTAAATTTTGTTAAGAATTTTAATTATGATATACATGTATTGTATCTTTTACAATTAAAAAATCCTTATGTGTCTTTGTACGCTAGAATGGTGGGCCAGAGTCACTTAATGTCTTTCTCACTAATTTGTCTTCATTTGTCCTTAACTCATTAATTACTATTGCAAATCATACGTTTTAAGGGATGGGTTAGGGTTATATACATGACAATTTAAGTTGTCTATTTGAGTGAGTAGTAAATAGTTTAAAGAAGACCATCAGGCTAAGAAAAACACAGAATTATATGTTTTGGTACCATTGTGTGATATTAGATAGATGTCCAACACCTTGCAAAGGGTTGTGTAATTCATAAACAATACAATTAATTACTATTACTTACGGAACCAACATGGCATTTTAATATGGTTCAGTATGCGCAAAACGTCTGCGAGTGCGCCAATTCTATTCACCTGTATGCTCGGAGACAATATACTTGCAGATGATGCGTTCATCCTGGAGAAAAGGTAGACTTTGTCTACAGACCACTCATCACATGCTTTATGCTTAGGTCACAAATGCTCCGATTTGGGATACGGCGCCCGTACGATGCCACTTTTAGGTGAAATCTTGCGGGAATCTTGCGGCGCCCGCAAGGGTGCCGTGGCTAACGTGCTATGCCGTACTATGTCAAAAAATTGTTTAACGCGGAGTTAACAAAAAAATGCATCGTACGATTTTGTACTTGCCGTAAGCCCGTAGCCACGTCGTAGAGAGCATCGCATGGGCACCGCACGGGCACAGCACGGACACCACAGCCTTTTTTTTTTTTGCAAGAGCACCGTAAGGCACCCGTACTGGCACTAAGATTGTGTTTACGGGGGCCGTGCGATTTATGTTTTATTTTAAGCCAAAAGTCATCGTACGGGCCCCGGCAAATATGTGACTGATACTCTAAGATACCACAGACATCGTACGATATCACAATTTCCCAAAATCGTAGAAAATCCGCTGTAGGGAAAAAAATTGTACAGTGCCCGGAGCATTTGTGACCCTAGGCATAAGTATGTTGATGCGTTTTCCAATTATATAATTTGTCATGAAACATATTGTGAACTTATTGGTGGAATGGGCTACTAAAAACGTTAACTTCCATTTTATATAAGGATATCATTTTTGGGTGTTGGTTCCCTTTAAAAAATGAGCTCTGCATTACCTCAATCTGTTCTTCACTGCCTCTGTCAAACAGGATGGCCCTGGTCATGCTGGCTTCGGCTTCCTTTCCAAGATCTCCAATCTAAAACAAACAAAATCACAAAATAGTGCAAATAATAACTTATAGCTGTAGATATATTACATTTGAGGGTATTATTTCTATAACATTTGATCCAATTTGGTCATACAGTCAAACCCATCTATACAATATAAATACAAAAATAACAAATTTGGTTTCCCCAGGATTCGAACCAAGACCTCTGGATTGCTAGACCGGTGCTCTGACTGAGCTAGGAGCCCATCTGCCGGTTGTTTGTCCCTGAAACCCTCGTCAATGTGCATAATGGCCAGAAGATATTATAAACCTAACACAAACCCAAAGGGAAAAGAAATCAACTTAGGGATATGTGCCAGGGATCACCAAAGTGATCGATGCACCATTTTTGTATGAATAATTTTAAACAGAAAGCAACTAACCAGAAATATACAACATAAATAGAAAATTGGGAAACTTTTCTTTGTTCTTTTCTCCACAAGCCTCCATGAAAGAATCATGGGAAAAAAATTAAATTAAGATATTGGGGGAATGATACATTCAATGTATTATTTGTTAACAGCTAGAAAAGGCAAATACCTTTTTAACATCATTTGTGCGCATTTTTGTCAGCTTGTCAAGTGGATATATGCCAAATATTTTAAATTAATTATTTTGGTCATTTGGGAAGGGAAAATTTGCTTATCTGCTGAAATGCCATAAATATTTCTTTCCTTTTTGGTAAGCTCGTAAGAATAGACATTTTCACCAAAACAAAATCTTCATACATCTTTGAACATTGTGACTGCTGTCTCGATGTGCTTTTGGGCTTCGATCATCTTTTGCCTCTTTGGCTGGTAGGGTGTTATCTCCCCCGCACTCCATCCACGTATTTGGGCCGATTGCCAGTCGTATATCAACATGTTAGCCATTTATCCCAACGTGTTTTTATTGGTTATTTTGGGGTACTGCACAACTGATTTCCTTATTGGCTATTGTATTAGCTATTGTCCAATACTGTACCACTTACCTTCATTTATTGGCTAGATTATCCCTAACTTGATATTTAATTGGCTATTGTGAGGTATTTCATCCATAAATTATGTACTTTTGGGGGGCTGACATTGGCTACAGTACTAATAATCTTTATTGGCTTACGTCTTTGAACATTGTGACTGCTGTCTCGATGTGCTTTTGGGCTTCGTCTTTTGCTTCTTGGGCAGGTAGGGTGTTATCTCCCTCGCACTCCATCCAGGTGTTTAGGCCGAACGCCAGACGCATCAACGTGTTCGCCAACTTGAACTGTTTGTTAGAGAAAACAAATAAGAATGGAAAAAAGATAGTACATTAAAAACACAAATTTATGGGCATAGCCATAGACTGCAATTGCCAAGTTCCAAGAAAAGCAATATTCAGAGCAGGATCTTTTGATGTAAAATCATTCTTTGAAGATCTATGATTACTTTACAACAAATGAAACAAAATGAAAATTTTTAATTTGATGATTTACATGATTGCATATCTAAATTTAATAAAGAATATCATTTGTATTTGTAAGTCAATTAATACACACTAGCCAGTGTCACACAAAATTAATATCTAGATAATAGTTATGTAGATAATTCACCTACGTATGTGACAGACAAGTGACAGGCATGCTACGAATTATCTAGATAATTTGCCCCTGTGTGACACTGCCTTATGTAAGTGGTCTTGAAACTGAAGAACCACATTTATAAGCCCTGAAAATAGGACAAGTTCATGAACCTTTCATCATGCAGTCTTCACCGATTAATAAACTAATAAACTAAAATAATGATTGACAGGTCTCCCTGAAATTTACATTCAAAGTATGGACTGCTCATTATCTCTCCCAAGCTGAAATCTACACACATCCTGTCATCACAAGGCAGGAATGCTTGTTAGTTCTTATACAAAATAAAAGACAATGGAAGAAATGTACTCAAGAAATATGCAGCCCCTTGTAAATGACTTACATCTGGTGGTGAAATTTACAAGGCAAGAATGTTAAGTGACAGGATGAAATTTACAATTAATTTGTAAACAAAAAGGAATGTCTTAATACTCTGAGATGAAATGTACAAGACAAGAATGTGATACTTCTGGATGAAATTTACAAGGGTTTTGTAAACAGGTTGGAATGTCACATCTGTGTGACCTTGATGTGTTTTCACATCTTTTATTCTATAAAGTATAAAAGACATACCATCTCATGCAATTCTTACATCTAATTAATTTGAATGTGTTAAGAATTTTAAATAATATTCTGAACCCTGTAAGACATGTATTTCTAGACATTTCAAATGCCTTTTGCACTGTTTATCAGTAATTCTCTGATGGCTGAACTCTTGTAGTAATCACCACCACCACCACCACCATCATCATCATCATCAATTGTATCATTTGTACATACCTTGTGGCCTGGGCCTTCGAGGGTTTCTCTGATAGCTATGGCCTTCTTGCAGTATTCAATGACCGGCCGGAGATCTTTCAGCTGTTCCCTTGTAATGAAGTCATGCAACTTGGCAATCTGCAGGAGATAAATTTATCATGGTTGATGTGAATAATTGTTCTTATTGCTTAACTTTATTCTTGATTTGGTAAATATTAAATGTATATTTAGATGTGTAAGCTGAAAATTATTATCATATTAATTTTTGCATAACGTAATTACTGTTAAAACGTTGTAACAATGTAACCCAATATGTTTTTATGATCTATCTCTAATTTTCAAATTACAAAGAACTTTCTTTCATTCAGCCATTGGCCAAAGGAATGCTTTGATCAAGAAAACCATTATCTGTATATAAACCTGACATGAACGTGAAGGATACAAATTAAATCAGGTATAAGTGTTTAATAAGTTTTGATATATATACAGACATACAAGTAAATTCAAACAGGGGAAACAGACCAGCAAAAGAACTGACCACAAACAATATGATTAACCTAACTTCATCAAACAGCTCTCCACAGAGGTCATAGACTATATATTATAATGAGCCCTGTGACCTTTGACATTTGACCTAATGATCCCAAAATCTACTCAGTTCATTGGCTCCTCAAGATACATACACGTACCAAGTTTGATAGTAATCCATCCATCGGTTCTTAACTATGTACAGACAATCCCCAAAACATACATTAAACCGAAAACTCAATGAAGATCCTATAATATGCATATTGTACCTCTTCTGAAAGCTGAGAACATACTGAGCATGAAAAAGTTAATTTTGAAGCCCTAACACCGCCCAGAAAACAATTAAAAGCAAATTTAAACTCTTATTCTGAACCCCGATTTTCGCCGTTTGACGGCGATTTGGTGCAGAGAAATTTGATGACGTCACAGGTAGAATAGGCCCAAACCATGAACGGCCGCTGATGGTAGAGCGCGCGCGCGCGGCACCCGTTGCCTCCCCCAACGATCCCCCAGTCCAGCGAGCGCGAGTAATGCTGCCCTGCTCAATCGATAGAACGCCGTCCTTGTCAATATCATTGTTTTTGTTAGATTTGACCTGAAATCTGCAAAATCGGAGAATGGTGGAAATGTCTGAAGGAAGTGAAGATTTCAGGCATGGTTTTGAGGTGGAAATCGCGAGTTCGCCAGTATCGACAAAGTTGAATTCGAGTCGCAAAGTCGGGAAAAGGTGCATGGCGTATGCCGGATCGACAAATCTATCACTTTCATGCCCTCTTTGACTTTGACATTATATTGTATTTTTCTCTGTCGGCATTCTAAGCCGACAGTGAAAAATAACCATAATAATGTCAAAGAGGCCATGAAAGTGATAGATTTGTCGATCTGGCGTATGACTGGTATAGCGAATTGCACCATGTCCATGCACAGTTTGCCGGGGAAGATGCTGGGGGAAAGGGCGCATTGAAACCCGCACTCCGGTGTCGGCACGCTGGCCCGCTAGCTGGCCGTGCCGCGCTCGTGAAGAGTATACGAAACACATAATTTATGTAACGTACCCAAAATCAACTAAATCTTCAAAAATTACTCAAATAATGGTCATGATTTCAAAGTAGTTATCTTTTTTACCTGTTCTGTGTAACTACTTTTAAATCATGACCATAATTTGAGCAATGGTCGAAGATTTAGTTGATTTTGGGTACATTACATTTGTGTTTTGTATGGTACTCTTCACGAGTGCGTCACGGGCAGCTAGCGGCGTAGCGTGCCAACACCGGAGTGCGGGTACAATAGTGAACTAGCGCCAAAAATCTCCCAAATCCCGTCATCATTGTCGCTGTCTGATGAATCATTCCTGTCCTCTTTTTCATCTTCTTCGGAAAAATCCATTGCGAAACTCTGTTCGAGAGTATTTTCCTCCATTTTCCTCGAAATAAAACTGTCCAGCTCGATCGTATATATTCGTACGTTATCAAAAAGTAATACACAACACCGTATAATGCACGCGCATCGCTTTGCTTGATCAGCTGATCGGCCGGGCCCGTTCTACCGATGACGTCACGATTTTCAGGCCGATCGTTGAGCGAATTTCAGTCTCGGAGACTGCTCACTTTTGCCCCATTTTCGAAGACTTTTTTAGTCAAATTTCAACATTTTTATCGCGGATTAAGTTAATATCCTTAGAAAAAATAACATTTCCTTCACAAACATACCAAATTGTGCCAATTTGAAAGTCAACGAGGGTTCGGTTTAACTCCTCTGGCCACTTTGCTGCAGAGGCATAATCAAATTTTTTAAAAATTAGCTTACCTCGTCAAACAGCTCTCCGCAGAGGTCGTAGAGTTCAACCAATCGCTCCGGCTGGGATCCTAACTCCTCAGTCTCTATCAGGAGAACCTTGTCCACGATGCCTTTGGCCTGCTGGTACTGTCCTGCTTGGACCCTGAGAAAGAAAATAACGACAAGATGAGCAAACATAACGTCATACATAAAGGCAATCACATGGTCGCACATATTTTGTTTGTAGTTATTGTTGTTGTCAGGTTTGTTATCGTTGTTGTTATCGATCTTTTATCTTTTTGTTACTAGGCACTGCAGGCAATCAGTGGTTAGTCTTCTGTCATCATAATGGTAGCAACTTAATTTTGAGATGTTATTGTTGGCATTAATATTGTTTTTTGATGTGTGCTAGGCACTAGCCTACGAAAAATTATAATTTTCTCTCATTATGGTCTCACTTAATATATTTGTGCAGTTATTGTAGTCGTTGGCATTGATATTGTTAGGTGTTATTAATCTTGTTAACTCTTGGATACTTACAGTATGTGTGCTAGGCACTGCAGCCGATCAGCGGTCAGTTTTCTGTCATGTTTTACTACTACTACTAATTATAATAATAACAGTTATTTGATAGAGCGCTATTCACTTGAGTTTCGCATGGTCTCACTTAATTTAATTATTTGTGCGCAGTTATATGTTCTTGGTTATGTTGTTATTAATCTTGTTATCTTTGGATACTTACAGGATGTGTGCTAGGCACTGCAGCCAATCAGCGGTCAGTTTCCTGTCATTTTATAATACTACTACTACAACTAATAATAATAACGGTTATTTATTTAAATATTTGTGTGCAGCTACTGTTGTTGGTTGTATTGTTATTAACCCGTTCAGGACTAGTCCCGAAAAATATTCAGGCTTAGGTCTATGGATAATACATGTTGTGAAAAACTCAGTCCATCCTGATCAGGTTAATCTCCTTATCTTTTGGTTACTTACAAAATGTGTGCTAGGCACTGCAGCCGATCAGCGGTCAGTTTTCTGTCGTCATATGACATGGACTCGCTCATCTCAGTGTAGTTCATGATCATCTTCTCATACTGACCATCAACCTACATAACATAAACAAGAACAAAGAAAATGGAATGGCAATTAACTTACATAACAAAAACAAGAACAAAGGAAATTGGAATGACAATCAACTTACATAACAAAAACAAAAACAAAGAAAATGGGAATGACAATTAACTTTCATAACAAAAACAAGAACAAAGGAAATTGAATGACAATCAACCTAGATAACAAAAACAAGAACAAAGAAAATGGGAATGACAATCAATATACAATACAAAAACAAGAACAACAAAATATGACACCTATCAACCAACAACAAATAGAGTATAACGAAAATATAATGACCATCACCCTGGATAACAAAAACAAAAACAAAACGAAGAAAACCGAATGACCATCAATCGACAAAAAAAATATATATACCTACATAACAAAAATAAGAACAAATAGGCATCATATATATTATAACCTTGATCCATCAATCTACATAACAAAATAACGAACAATTTAACGACCATCATTCTATAAGACACGAGTAATAAAATTGTAATTATATCACCATTGCGCTTCAACATCATAAACACCTGAAACATGTACATGTATGTCTCCATCCACAAACACAATTTGAAGTATGTTTTTTGTTTGTTACACATACCTTTCTCCAGTAAGTGAGTGAGTAGTCCGAGTCGTACATCCTGTCAATCATATCCCAGTCACACAGACACTCAGCCAGTCTTTTGCAATCGTTAGATCAATTCAACTATGACTCCATTCACTTCTGAGGACTTCTTTTAATCAGTATTATTTGTTGAATAAAAAAGAAAACATACCTTTCTCCAGTAAGTGAGAAGCTGTGAGCTGTAGTCCGAGTCGTACATCCTGTCAATCATATCCCAGTCACACAGACACTCGGCCAGCCGTTTGCAATCATTCAGTTTGATGAGCTGATAGGGATATTCCTGAAGTGGAGAGCAAAAAGGTAATGTTGTGTATTAGAAAAGTCAAGGCAGTTTGACAAAACATTGTAAACAAACAATAAAAAAGGAAATACAAACAATTCAATTTAAAGAAGGACATACATGGTCAATAAAGTTGCCTGCAACAAGAATTTTGGAAGAAAACTCACCTCACATTTGCGGTCCATGTTTGACACATTCTCAAAGTAGTTTGCCAGCTTTTGATGCCACCATTTCATCGCCTCCGTGTTGACACCACCCTCCTCCCCCTCCTCCTCATCCTCCCCGGCTAGCTGGGCATTGAAGTACTTCTTACGGATAGCCTGTAGTGGAATGAAAAAGAATCAAGTTTTTAAAAGAACTAGATGGAAAATTATGCCTCCGCTATATCAAGTGATTCGTATATCAAGCCCAAATTAACATGCGCTGAATTAATTCTGTAAATTCAATAGTAATGGTGATCCCTCAATCAGATCTCAAGATAAACCAATAACGCGCTATTTTTGCATATATAATAGACCATGACATTGACCTTTAACCTAAATATCTAATTAGTTCATTGGCTCCAAAAGATACAAATTGGTACCAAGTTTGATGGTAATTTGTCAACTGGATCTCAATATATTGCAATTTCAAGCAAGTTCTTGCTTATACCGAGTCCTGTGACCTTGACATTTGACCCCATGACTCCAAAATGTTTTGGCTTCATTGGCTCCCTAACTAGTAACAAGTTTGATTGAAACCTGACATTCAGTTCTTGTTTTTTACAATTACAAGCTATTTTTAATGATTCCTTTGACCTCATGACCCCAACATTAGATGGCTACATTGGCTAGCCTGTAGAGTGGAATGAAAATAAATCAAGTCTTTAAAAACAATGTATCTGTAATTGAATGAAAGCAAAATAAGATTGCTTTGAAATGAATGGATTAGACTGATTGCACCAACAACTTTTCATGAATGAATAATTCATCAAATAAAATAGGGTTTAAAATAAATGACTGACTTGCCTTGCTGAGTGACCGATGGTAGAAGTCAACACGTCCCTCCCCGCTGTCTCCAAAGGGGCGCAGGAACGGGCGCAGGGCTCGGTACACACGGGCCCACTTGATGGCGGGTAGGGCCTGGGCTTTGAATGCTTTCTCTCCCTTCTCGCTGGCCCCTGGTTATATAATAGTAATAATAATAATAATAATAATATATTTATGTAGCGCATAATAGTCACTATGACTCTCTATGCGCTTGACATACTAAATTAAATAAACAAAATACATCAGTTTACACCATACATCAAAATAATACAATGATTAAGATAATGATTTTTAAACTTGTAACTGAACAAAATGGATTTAGATATCATAGATTCTAAAGATGCCAGATCATTTTCAATAGTTTGATCAACTTTATGTATATCCTTGATTATATTTTACTATGATTGTGAAGAAGTCCAAATTGGTAAGTGAAAATAGACTTATTTGATTTACCATATACCTTAGTATAAGTTTAGTAATACATTGGATAAGGAAGGATTGTCAACATTTGTGAAAGACATGCAATCATAAGTCATGCATGCCTGCTTTGCCAGTGCTGTTTAAATGTGTAGTAGGAGGGCTACAATCATCAAAGTTGAAACAAATGAACACTAAACATGACAACAAGACTTGCCTTTCTCTTTGTGTTTCTCATCTTCGTTGGAAGGCATCAGGTTGTCTTCATCTCCAAGAATGGCGAGTAGTTCGGCCTCCAGGAGTCCTGCCGATGAACATTCTAGAAGGCACAGAGCTGCTGTCATCAAACTCCCGCCACTCTCGTCTTCAAATCGCTCTAACACCTGGGCCAGGAGTCTAGCAAAGAAAAAGAATATTTAAACAAAATTACAATTAAAAGATATATATTGGGTAGACTAGTAACATTTCCAACAAAGCACAGAGCTGCCACCATCAATCTCCCGCCACTCTCGTCTTCAAATCGCTCTAACACCTGGGCCAGGAGTCTAAAAGTATAACATAAATGAATGAGAGGTCAGACTGGGTAGTAAAAAGTCATGTTTATTTTTAAAATAACTTATTTATTCAAAATCCTGACTTGTCACGGAAACATACATGGAAGGAACGCACACGAATTAAACTGCTGACTTTATCCATGTAAATTCATCATTTTATGATCAAAGTTGTATGCTGACTTTGCTATGTGATAAACTATCCAGCTAATATACATCCATAAGTTCATTTTATATATTAATCAGTAGATCTACCTATATTTTGCTTTTCATTTTCGATCCGTACGTCATTAGGGACAGAGTTTTATAGTGCAGTCCAAATCTCTGATATTTATGCAGGTGAGTCGTTAACTCAGTGACGCTAGACTACTGTACGTAAACTGTCATTTTTCTAATTATTCAAGTGATCTTACGCTCTGCACCAGTTTCTTTTCTACACGAGTTACGTAACACCTTTCACAACACACAATGTCTACACTCTACAGGTAAACAGGGAAGGAAACAACCATCTAGACACACAAAAGATGCATCAGCCACGGCTGTCTCGTCAGACTCGGCAACAGCTAGCACAGCAGATCCAGCTGATTCATGAGCCACGCCCGCTGCTCCAGGGGTCAGCGATCTTCTGCAGAGTTTGGAGTTCTTACTTTCGAGCGTCGTAAGACGGAACGTGCGCTATATAAGTAGCCACCATTATTATTATTATTATATCAATCACATTTTCCAATCTGCATTTGAGAAAGGTATGGAGAGATAATCACCGAGACAGATGAGCTCCATCGAACGGCGAGAGAAGCGGACGTCTGATGTGATTAAAGGAAAGCTCTCTCAACTGCATGATCTTGAGGTGTTGATCGACAAAAAGCTTCAAGATGCCAGATCCGCTACGGAGGCAGTTGATAAGGTCCAGGATGGGCTCAAGAGTGTCTCTCGGATTGGATCATCTCGTAGAAACAACGTCCGAATCCTTGGCATACTAGATACCCAACAAAAAAACATCGACCAGCTGGTCTGCAAGCTAGCAAAAAGTGTTGGAGTCGACCTTTCTCACCTAAGATATCGATAGGTTGCATCGCATTTCCCGTCGGCCTGCAGCCGGGGGTCGAGATCAATCACAATCAATCACAATCGATGAGAAGACGCCGTACACACAAAGCCCATCACAGGCTATCGAGTGTTACAGGTGATACAATACAGTTGTACATAATTATTACAACTTAATACACTTATAAAGATGAACTATGAATGAAAGAACTAAAGCCCGGTGCAGACAGAGCCGACTCGACCCGATCCGACTGGTTTTAATCAGGCTAAAGTTGGGCACGGTCGGTCGGAGCAGATTTATCGTGTTGAATCGGCCCCAACTGGCATCCGACTGTCTCTCGACTGGCAACATGTGTGTCGTGAGGCACTGAAAACTGAGCCGATCGGAATGACAACCAGTCGAGTCGGCTCTGTCTGCGCTGGGCATTACTCTACTATAGAAGGCCATCCACCAGCATGTTGCTCTCATCAGTGACTTTCGAGATGACACGGTACACATGCAGCTCCGCCCAGGCTATGGACAGCCACATGGATAAAATATATCTTATCAATTGTACCTAATGATCATTGAGCTCTTTAATTATAGAACTTGCTCCAGAATGCCATCAGCCAGGAAGTTGATCTTATCTGTGACTATTAAGAAGACACAGTTCACACGCAGCTGCTCGCAGGTTATGGGTAGCCACAGCGGATAACATTTATCATACCCATTCTACCCAATGATCATTGGACACTTATAGTTTACACACTTTTATGAATGAAATTAATTATTTAAGAACTTACTCTAGAAGGCCATCAGCCAGAGTGTTGATCTTATCTGTGACTTTTGAGAAGACACCATACACACGCAGCTCCTCGCAGGCTATGGACAGCCAAAGGGGGTTCTGTGAAGCTTCTTTGCCCAGCAGACTTGCCATCTGTTCTTCGTCCAGACGCTTGTTGAACTTGCCCAGGACTTCAGACACGATCTCCTGCAGAGGCACAACAAATGTTTAGTGACATAATAAAAGAGAAGTCAATAAGCCACCGCTTTCGATCATTGCAGAATAACGACAGAAAAGGATAAAAACATGAGCTTTTGCTCAGAAGCTCCTCGCAGGCAATGGACAGCCACAGGGGATTCTGTTCCATTTGCTCTTCATCCAGACGCTTGTTGAACTTGCCCAGGACTTCAGACACGATCTCCTACAGAGGTACAAACAAATATATGCTGACAGTGATAAGTTATGGTACTGGTTACGTTGGCATGCTCATTTTCCATACAATCTATTTTGATAGTAAAGACAAAAAAGTTTTTTGGGGGGCTGATAAAATGCCCTAGTCGGACACATCTTCAACCTTCTTGTCTCTATTATCCAGTGGAGTGACCAGAAGTTCTGGTTTGAAATTCCTCTCCCTCAGGGCTTTGTGGGGTGGGTGCCAATAAACAAAGATCCGATGGAAGACTAGATGGATGGAAGATGATTTGATTTGATTTGATTTGATTTTGATTTGATTTACTGACCCTCCTTGTTTCCATGTCCAGTGGATTGACCAACAGCTCTTCCAGTTTGATAGTCCGGATAGACGGATGGAAGACGATTTGATTTGATTTGATTTACTGACCCTCCTTGTTTCCATGTCCAGTGGATTGACCAACAGCTCTTCCGGTTTGATAGTCCGGATAGACAGATGGAAGACGATTTGATTTTATTTGATTTACTGACCCTCCTTGTTTCCATGTCCAGTGGATTGACCAACAGCTTTTCTGGTTTGATAGTCCGGATGGACAGATGGAAGACGATTTGATTTGATTTGAATGATTGGATTGGATTGGACTGGACTAGATCAAATTTGATTTGATAATGATGAACTGTCCCACCTTTGTTCCATGTCTAGTGGATTGACCAGCAGCTCTTTAGTATGTGAGGTGCCAATATCAAAGAAGATTGAATGAATAATTTGATTTGATAGGATTTTGTAATATTATAATTAATTTAATTTGATATTGATATACTGACCCTCCTTGTTTCCATGTCCAGTGGATTGACCACTTCTGGTTTGACAGTCCTCTCCCTCATGGCTTGGTGAGGCAGGATGTCAATGGTCAAAGAAGATTGAATGGAAAACTAGACAGATGGGAACTGATTTGATTTGATATTGATTTAATGACCCTCCTTGTTTCCATGTCCAGTACATTGACCAACATCTCTTCCAATGGCTCGGTGAGGCAGGATGCCAATGATCAAAGAAGATTGAATGGAAAACTAGACAGATGTAAACTGATTTGATTTGATTTGATATTGATTTACTGACCCTCCTTGTTTCCATTTCCAGTACATTGACCAACATCTCTTCTCATGGCTCGGTGAGGCAGGATACCAATGGTCAAAGAAGATTGAATGGAAAACTAGACAGATGGGAACCGATTTGAATTGATTTGATATTGATTTACTGACCCTCCTTGTTTCCATGTCCAGTGGATTGACCAACAGCTCTTCCGGTTTGATAGTCCGCTCCCTCAGGGCTCGGTGAGGCGGGGTGTCGTTGATCATGGAGAAGACGCAGCGGATCTGGGGAGCCAGCTTGGAGGGCAGCCAGCGCAGGGAGTTTGACGACCGGTCTTCATCAAGCTACATAAGTTAATGAGGAGAAACAAAATATGTAGTTTTCATTTCTAACCAGATGGAGAATAAAGCAAACTATAAATGCATAGATCATGGAGAAGACGCAGCAGATCTGGGGAGCCAGCTTGGAAGGCAGCCAGCGCAAGGAGTTGGACGACCGGTCTTCATCTAGCTGTAGTAGCAAATGAAGAGAATTAAACATGTAGTTTATTTCCATTTCGGAACACAGGGAGTTGGACGACCGGTCTTTCATCAAGCTGTATCAGCAAATAAAAGGAAAAACGTAAAACCTGGGACCTGTTTCATGAAAGGGTCTTAGCTAAGACCGTCTTAACTGTCACACGACTGTGATAGATCTACAGACATATGGATGATGTTTGTTCCGATCATAAAGGACAAGGTTGGAAGCATATCATGTAAATATCAAAGTTATACCAATGAGATAAGACCCTTTCATGAAACGGGGCCCTGGTTATGAACTTATGCCATACTTCAGGTCATGGTTGAGTCTTCCATGATAGTAGAAAACCAAAATGTGAAACGTTATCCATAATTAGCTTCCATGAAAAGTAAACGAAGATAAAGAGGGCTGGGTTTATGAAGAATGCATGTTATACAATTATCAAGTTTTCTAGTATAATAAATAGGTAAATATAGTTTACTTACCTGATTGAGTGCATCTATGACGATGACGGTGGGTCCAGTGTTTGGGTTGGACAGCATGCTACTGGCCATCTGGGCAGCCGACTCGTAGTCTTTGGGCATGTTGGAATCCTAATGACAGAATAAAACATTAATACAATTTCAGGAATTCAATCCTCATTCTATTTGTCAACATATCTTTCTCTCTTCTGGGCTAGCCTAATAAACATTAAAGGGATAGTTGAGCATTGGTCAAACTTAACTTTAGTAACCAAAACCTGCACCATTACGGTACAAAGTAATAGTTATAATTTCACCATGCTCGAAAAGTATACACAATTAAGTAAAACCCCTGTTATCATTCAAAAAGAGCAAATACAACTCAAGAGGGCGCTATTTTTAAAAATCACTGGTTTTAGCCATTTTTCATACAAAATTGTGCATTTAATGTTTTGTTTTTTTCCATATAGTCTTTAAGCATTTTTTTTTCTTTTTCTAAAAAGTCTAAATATCCCCCGGTGATTACCGGTGAAGAACCTTTTGAATACAAATATACTTATGGATATTTCAGCCGTTTCTGAACCGATTTTGATCAAATAAAGTTTATTCTGTCATTAAAATTATATGTTCTGTCATGAAAATTGTATGTTCTTTCAATTTTGACAGTCAGTTTTTCATTATCTCACAAAAAAATCGGGGGGGGGGGGCACTTCGGGAAATACCAATACTCAACGGTACCTTTAAAGGGGTAGTTCAGTTTTCGTATAGAGGGCGCTGCACAAAATAATATTTTTTTGAGATAATGAAAAACTGAGTGTCAAATTTGAAAGAGCATACAATTTTAATGGCACAATAAACTTTATTTGATCAAAATCGGTTCAGAAACGGCTGAAATATCAATAAATATATCCGATCGTAATAAATCTGGGGCCCAGATATATTTGATGATTTTTTTAAAAATTACAAAAATGCTTACACTTTTTCAAAAATTTTCAAAGGTTTTAAAATAGTTGTTGATGATCTCTCTATTTAATCATTATTTCAACAAAACATCACATGCATAATTTTATGTGAAAAATGGTTGAAACCAATGCTTTTTTAGAGAGCGCCCTCTTGTGTTTTAATGGCTCTTTTTAAATTATAACAGGCTTTTTACTTAGTCGTTTGTAATTTTCTATACCTTTCGAGCATGGTGGAGTTATAACTAAACCCCTCAAAAAAAGTTCGGAAACTCAAGTTTCATCGATCATATCTCTCGTATTTTTTAATAAGAATACTCGAAATCGGTGTCACAATAAAGCCTCATTATATACCTTTCAAACGATGCATTATGTGTAGTGATTATGCAATTGGGGCGTTTGCAGTAGCCCAGAGAATAGGGGGAGGCAGGAAGTGAAATCTCGCAAAATGGCCCCAATGCATTCAATTTACGAGGGCAAGACTGTGTTGACCAGTTTTCTAAAGGTTAACAATCTATTGAATGCTGCCACCCTTTCCATTCATCAAAATTGTTGAATTGGATACCATTTTAATGGAAATTATCTCTTCCTTACGATGGCATATTAATCGTAAGGATTATGCAAATGGGGTGTGTGCAGCGAACCGGAATATGGACATGGGTCAAGTGTGAAATCAGACAAAAAGATATGGAGTTGACAAAAAATCAGAGCGTTGCATTTTTTTCGAGCTTTTGGGAGGATTTTTTAGCATTTCAAATCAAATATTCATGATTTAAATTGATATCAACGGAAAGCCCAACAACTCTTCTGTATGAAAATGTGACATTTATAATGATTTTTGTAAAGGGCGGCTGCAGGGAGATGAATGTGGGGGAGCCTCAAAAGTGACCCATTTCAAAACGCTGTGATTTGGTGTCGGTATCTGTATACCATTGTGTAGAGGATGTAATGCGACTTGAATGAGTTGCCCATGAATGAGAGGAATTCAATTGAAAACGCATGAATAGTGCCTTGAAATCAGAGCGTTTCAAAATGGGTCACTTTTGAGGCTCCCTCCCATTCATCTCCATGCAGCCGCCCTTTACAAAAATCATTATAAATTTCACATTTTCATACAGAAGAGTTGTTGGGCTTTCCGTTGATATCATATTTGATCATGAATATTTTATTTGAAATGCTAAAAAATCCTCCCAAAAGCTCGAAAAAAATGCAACGCTCTGATTTGTTGTCAACTCCATATCTTTTTGTCTGATTTCACACTCGACCCATCTCCATATTCCGGTTCGCTGCACACACTCCATTTGCATAATCCTTACGATTAATATGCCATCGTAATGAAGAGATAATTTCCATTAAAATGGTATCCAATTCAACAATTTTGATGAATGGAAAGGGTGGCAGTATTCAATAGAATGTTAACCTTTAGAAAACTGATCAACACAGTCATGCACTCGTAAATTGAATGCATTGGGGCCATTTTGCGAGATTTCACTTCCTGCCTCCCCCTATTCTCTGGGCTACTGCAATCGCCCCAATTGCATAATCACTACACATAATGCACCGTTTGAAAGGTATATATAATGAGGGTTTATTGTGACACCGATTTCGAGTATTCTTATTAAAAAATACGAGAGATATGATCGATCAAACTTGAGTTTCCGAACTTTTTTTTGAGGGGTTTATTAGTTTGTAGTGTTATTGTGCAAGTTTTGGTTACTAAAGCTCAGCCTTACCAAAACTGTACTTCCCCTTTAAAGGAGGGGGGAAATCCCGGCTTTGATTCAGGTTTATAGCTTTTAATATGTGCCTTTATTGATATACCACACTCTTTTTTTCAAAGAAAAAAAAAAAGGTAAATTTCATGCAACTTTTTTGCTTTATTTCGCATCAGCGTTCCATGCTCCTAAAAAAGTTATTTATAGCAGAGCGGGAATGTGCGCACATGCAACCCGGATCATGACATCACAAGCAGACCGCAACGCGCAGGAACGTGCATGATTTACATGCAGAGCCTATGACTTGCTAGAAAAACAAACTCGTTTTTGCTGATAAATTGAGGCTTAACTGAAAATGCCTAAGAATGGCTAAAAAATGAATTGTATCAGGATGCAGCTACACCTCTGAGTGTATATCGTCCATGATATAAACTTAAACAAATGTTGGCAAATATTGAAACAAATGGAAATAATACATGTATGTCTCTGTCAACGTGAGTATTGCACACAGCGTGTACGTCTATGACCGAGCTAAACTGCGATTGCCTGCATGTGACGTCACAAAGATGACGTCATTTTTTTTTCGCCCGGACTCATTTTTTTTACGGGTGTTCCGAAAGTGAATTTTCAAGTTGATTTTTTTATTTTATCGGGTTTTCCCACGTGGAAAATATGTTTTTATTAGTAATCTTCATGAAAATCTACCTTAGATACAGTAAAACACAATTTTGAAGCAGTTTTCTTGTCACCATACCTTTAAAGGGATATTTGAGTTTTGGTCAAACTGAATTTTAGTAACCAAAACCTGCTCCATTACATTACAAACTAATAGTTATAACTCGACCATGCTCGGAAAGTATACACAATTACAAACGACTATAAAGTAAATAGCCTGTTATCATCAAGAACCATTAAAACTCAAGAGGGCACTCTCTAAATACTCATTGGTTTCAACCATTTTTCATACAAAATTGTGCATGTGATGTTTTGTTAAAATAATGATTAAATAGAGACATCATCAACAACTATTAAAAAACCTCTTTTTAATTGTTTTGAAAGAAGTGTATAATAAGCATTTTATGTGTATTTTGTATTTTACTTTTTGCCGAATAAATTCAATTCAATTCAATACCAATTGTATAAATATAATACCAGTAGAATTATAAATGAATTAATTTGAATGAATACAGTAAAGGTACGCTTGAGTATTGGTACTTCCCCCACAAAAATTGTAAGGGTTTAGGTTGGTTTTAATTCCATTTGAAAGTTCATTGAATAAAACATGTGAAATGAGAATCACTCCCCTTTGATTGCTTTCATTGTTGCAAAAATTTGATTTCAAAATATTGTATTTATATATCATCATAAAGAATTCCAGAGTGATTTTTCTTTTTTATTGTATTCGTATAAATATTGTCTATCAAGGAAGCTCTATTTACTGAAATTAGAGTTGGTTTGTCTATTAAAGGATACATACAATATGAACACATCATATCTAAAAATTCATTTGTTTTTGTGTGAGTACCATAACTTAGTAAATTTATATTAAAGTCTCCTAACAAATAGATATCTTTCTTTTCACGTTCCAATATTTGAAATAAATCCATAATTTTTTCAGTAAAACAGGTGATATCAGTGTTTGGTGGACGATAAATACATGCTACAATAACTAACTTACTATTCACTTTAATTTCAACAAAAATCATTTCATAATTACTTGTAGTACAAGACAAATCATTTCGCACAGTATATTGAATATCACTATTTACATATAAAGCAACACCACCACCTATTTTTTCTGTTCTGCATACATGAGCGAGAGAATAGTTGGGAATATTGTACATATTTACATTTGTATTTGAATTAAACCAAGTCTCAGATATAGCCATTATGTCAAAGTTACATTCAAGGGATGAAATTAATGTTTTAAATTGACCAAAGTGTTTCTGAAGACTTCTCGCATTTAAATGAAGTAAAGAAAAGTGTTGTGGTTCATAGTTGCTATATTTCTCATTGAAGTCTTCACTAAACATAATATATTGGCATGTATTATTTGAGTCAAAATTATCATGTACAGCCAACGGGTCTTCATTATCCTCAAGTAAATTTTGTTCAATGGAATAAACAATAAAAGGGTTTATTTTTAAGGATTGAAATCTGTTCTTTGTTTTGACAAGTGAAAATAAGAGTATACTGTCAAATAAAATTCTTCATCATCTATTATATGGTTGAATGGTAGAATGTCTGAAACACAGTTTATACAAAGCCATGACTGAATGGAAGAGAAAGAATTACAATTCACGCACACACACATTCATGCTGCTATACAAATGATAAAAAACCTTGGCAATAAAATACTATAGCATATAGAATTATACAGTTTTGAAATACAAGAATAAAAAGCTTTGTGGCGATTATGGATTGAATGTTAAATGTTAAATAAATGGGTAGAGTTACTGGTACAGTCTCTTCTGTTCTGTTCATAAAGTTTATAGTATAATGGTACTGGTAGTCTACTATGCTACACTACAACACTTCTTAAATATCATCTTCACTAATAAAATACACACAATAAATATCAAAGAACACACATGAGTCAGAAAAGCACTTCAAAACATGATATCTCTACTTTCAATTACAAAACATACTTGACTTCTGAATATTCTCTTGATCATCTTGTTTAGGTCTGTTACACCTATTTTCCAAAACGTTCCTCATCATTCTTCATACACATAAGCCGGTGTCACACACAATTATCTAGATAATACTGTAAATGTTGTTATTTTTGCGCGATTAATATTTCGCACTGAGCGACGCAAAAACACATTCGCGGGTTTTTTAGGCCGATCGTACGATCAAAATTATTAGTATATTATATCATAGTAAATGAAAATCAATAAAATTGCATATTCGTGGACGCCGACTTCCGCGCGAAATCCGCGAAAATTAAAGCACCGTGAATATTACCACGTTTACAGTATCTAGTTGATTCACATATGCATGTGACAGACAGGTGAGAGACATGCTACAAATTATCTAGATAATTGGCCCCAGTGTGTTACCGACTACAGACACCTGCAAACACACAAGTATACGAAAAGAGCACTATTCTACTTACGTTGCAGACGTTCAGTTCCCTCAGCATTCTCTTGATCATCTTTTCCGGGTTTGTCGACCCTGGTACAGCTCCAACAAAGTGGTAGAAAATGTTCCATGGTTTACCGTCACTGTTTATATTTAAGAAAATATATATATATATAATCACTATGTCTTGAATTTGACGATACAGTGATAATTTTTGCAATTTTTTCAATAATTTTCTTTGAGTGTGCATGAGTACATTTGCAAGGAAATCTTTCCAGGGTGGACTGAAACAAAGGAAAATCAAGAAAACATTTTGTTCAGTGAAGCACCACATGTAAAGCTTCAGACAAAATCCAAAGATATTTTTATATCCTGATAATTTTTATTTAAAAAACATTAATATCCCCATGCCATTAGACATATTAATAGACATGTACTGTTCACGTTCGACTATACTGGTGTTTGACCTCTGAATTCAACAGGTCTGCAATTTGTTTTCAGACAATGTTACCAAATAACATTTAATGTCTTGGTACTGGAGTGGTAGGGGGAACTCTGAGGGGGAAAAACTTAATTGGCCACCTACTTGCAAACGTTCAAAGAGAACAGGCTGTGAGGGAACAGGACCACAAAATCATTATCTTTTCATAGGATAGTAATTAAGTTGCAACGCCAACTAAGATGAGCGCTGGCAGTATGTTTAAAATGTAAGTAACTGGTTCACCAGTGTGGCTGAGATCCCCCACCACTAGGATATGCTATGCTAATTATTAACATGGATTTGAGACATGCATGTCTTAAAATGTGCGTTGTAAAAGACATTTATTAGTATTATTATTATTAGTAGTAGTAGTAGTATTCTATTACTATCACTTTAATAATTATTATTATTATTAATATTACTATTATTATTATTATCATTATTATTTTATTTTTTATTATTGTTAGTGTTATTGTTATTGTTATTATCATTATTAATATTATTATTGTTTTTATTATTGTTATTATTATTATTATTATTATTATTATTATTATTAATATGTGATGTTTTTACCCTGGAAAGTCTCCCTTCACAGCTCGAGTGCAAGCCACGTCGGCGACTCGAGCAAGGATGGATGATTTGCCGCTGCCCGGACCGCCGAGTAGGATGAGTGGAAAACACTTCTCCTTGTCAAGAATGTAGGACTCAATCTAAGAGGGGGAAAATAAAAGAACTGTTTGTAAACAAATAATAATAATAATTCATTCAAAATTGCTGCAGAATATTTTATAATACAGTGAATCTTGCTCTAGCGACCACCTGTCTAACAAAGACCACGGGGTGTATTCTGAAGTTAACATTTATTTTATCTACGTCATATCTACGTCACTAAAATATATTTTAGCAAATCGCTATTCCTTAAAGGGATAGTTGAGTTTTGGTATAGAGGGCGCTACACAAAATAATTTGTTGTGAGATAATGAAAAACTGAGTGTCAAATTCGAAAGAGCATACAATTTTAATGACATAATAAACTTTATTTGATCAAAATCGGTTCAGAAATGGCTGAAATATCCAAAAACATTACTATTTGTAATAATTGTGGAGCCCCACATTTATTCGAGAATTTTTAACCAGCCGTTAAAAATATTTTTAAAATGCTTCCTCTTTTAAAAAGTTTACAAAAGAGGCTTTTTAATAGTTGTTGATTATCTCTCTATCTAATCACTATTTCAACAAAACACCACATGCACAATATTTTATTTAAAATGGTTGAAACCGATGAGTGTTTAGAGAGCACCCTCTTGAGTTTTAACGGCTCTTTTTTAATGATAACAGGCTTTTTACTTAGTCATTTGTAATTTTATATTACTTTCGAGCATGGTGGAGTTATAACTATTGGTTTGTAATGTAATGGTGCAGATTTTGGTTACTAAAATTCAGTTAGACCAAAACTGTACTCTCTTTACCAGAACTAAACTATCCCTTTGAGTACAGTGTAATGTTTTAGTGACGTATATGACGTAGATACAATAAATTTTAGCTTAAAATCGTTTTCAGAATACACCCCCAGATTTCTTGACTCCCTTGAAGGCAGTTTATATGTTTATGAACCTGTCTAGATAAAGACCACCTCCTTCTAAAGACCACATTTTATGTCACCCTTGCATGATTTTTTATAGACAGGTATGAGAGCTTTATGACTGTATATTGAAAGCAGGTGCCAGGTTATGTTTACTTTTATGATAAGTGATAGGCCAAGGGTATGGGTAAGTGTTAGAAATCCACATTATGTTGGTTTCTGACAATTAAACAGCGGAGCAACTGTCGCAGAGCTGTTTTCCTACCTTTTCCAGGATGTCCTTGAGAGCTAGGAGAATGGAACTCGTCTTCCTCATGAGAGAAGACTCAAAGGCCTCTGATTATAACACTGTATGTCGGTTGGTACCCTTGTTGCTCAACACTCATTATCTACTGTTACTATTGCTTATCAAGATTTGTTGTCTGGTGTAAAGATGGCCATCAAAACAATGCACAGATGGAGGGACATTGTAAAAGTCTAGAGGAGACACAAACAGACAAACTGCACATTAACCCATTTTTGTTGGTGTATTCTTACCTTTTCCAGGATGTCCTTGCGAGCTAGGAGAATGGAACTCCTGTCCTTCATGAAGGACTCAAATGTCTCTGATTAACACTGAATGTCTGTTGTTTCTTTTGCTGCTCAACACTCACTATCTGGTGTTACTATTGCTTATCAAGATGTGTTGTCTGGTGTAAAGATGGCCATCAAAACAATCCACCGATGGAGTCTTATTTAAATCTAGCGAAGACACAAACAGACAAACTGCACATCAACTGCAACATCAACACATTGTTTTGGGTGTATTCTTACCTTTTCCAGGATGTCCTTGCGAGCTAGGAGAATGGAACTCCTGTCCTTCATGAAAGACTCGTGGGCCTCTTTGTCCTCTTCATACGGGTCTAGTTGTCGCAACTCATCCAAGACGTACTGCTCTGCGATCGCCTTCTTGAAGAAGTCAAACACCTGTGAATGATATCGTACCAAAAAAGAGATAGTAAACTTTTTAATTATTATAATAACTTTTAAATTACTGTTAATAGTGGGTTTCATGATCAGGGGGGGTGTGATTATTTTTTTTATGCACTTTGATTTAAACTTCAACCTTGCAATGTTCTTATATGTGTGAGGTATAAATGTAAAACGTTTACATTATTGTTATAACTGGAACCTTTGCTATGATATGGTGCAAAATCAAGCATTTCAGAAATGTCTTACTTTTAAATGGAATTTGGAAAGTGATTGGGGTAATAAAAGTGTAAAGCACTCATATTATGCCTTTATAAATCAAACCTAATTATCACTATATGTTATTTAAAGGGATCTAGTAACTTTGTTGACATGTGCAAAAAGTTATGAATGATTTATACAATGTGTATTGTTGTGATCTGATGTCTACTGAGTAATGCGTGAAAATTCCACCAAAAAATACAATTAAGATTTGTGAATTTGGACAATGTTACTAGATCCCTTTAAATGAGAATAAACAACCACATCTCAAAGTAAAGATTTACATTTGTCTTGAAATCTTCCAGTCCCTCCAGTTGCACAGACCCCGTGTCTGTATCGACTCCACAATAGTTGCAGGAGTACTTGAACACTCTATCCATCTGTAAATTAAAAGAGACAATTAATCAATGAAAATACACATGTACTTACACGAAAGCAAGTATTTTAGTCCAATTAAATTTCAGATATAGAGTCATCAAATTATTTAAAGATCTTTAAATATCAACGTTTTCAAAATGCTATATATTACATTTTGAGAAGTGATGGTTACTTGAATGTTCTAAGCGAGTGGCCATTATTAGGCAACAGCAACTTACAATAGGACACATTTATAAAAGGACATAAAAGGCCATCATATCCCAATAAGTTGAAGGTTGTTCAAAGAAAAGGACCCAGGACATAATACTAATACTAATAGCTTGGATTTATATAGTGATTAATACAGGGTATTACCCATGGTCATCAGGTACAGTTCAAACCCACAAAATGATATTGAATACTTTCTCAACTCCCTGGGCGGCATACTAGCCATTTGCTGCCAATGGCGCAAAGGCTAGTAAACACCCGTCCATGGTATCTATTTATACACCTGGGTAGAGAGCAGCAATTGCGGATTTATTAGAAGGACAACTAAAAAACACTGTTTACTTAGCGAAAAGGTAGGTGAAAATTTATGTCAAATTTGATGACCTACTGCCCACTGTCTTTGACAACAATCGAAAAGCGTTCTTGAAACACTTTTCATTAAATCATGTCTATCTCCATAATTTGGGAGACATTTAAAACTCAAAACTCATTTCATTCTTATGTGACCATAAGCCAAACAACAAGGTACAGGAGAAATGTGAAAGTTCCAAAATGTGTATTTTGGTTGAATGTGACAAAGTCAAAGGATCCCATCAGTGCCTAAGGCCCACATATTTGTGGTTTGGTAGTCCTACACTTAAACAAGAAGAAGACTAGTTATGTGAAGTGTACAGGAATAAAGAGCATAAATTCCTCTATTTTTAGAGCCCTATTTTGTTACTCTACCTGCTTTAGTTATTTTTTAATGATTTTTATTATTGCGTAAATCACTATAATTTAGAAAATCCTTAAATTGGCAACACATTGTGATATTTTAAAAACAGATATTGGCGTTCAAATTGGCAACTTTGCGGCAAAGTCACTTCATATTTGTCTTAAATGGTCATTACATAATATTTTCCACCTATTTTTATGTCATTGATCGGTCAAAAAAAATTAGGAGTTGCCAATTTGTAGAAGAAAACAATGATCAATTTTGCCTTAAAATAGCTCTCGTCCTTGATGGGTTAATTAACCTTGGGTTAATTAACCTAGGGTTAAATTATAAGAAGAAGAAGGGAGCTCAATAGATCATTAAAAAATGGTAAATGATGTTCTTACCCCAAATCTGGTTTGCAGCATTCTCTTGAGCATCTTGAGTTTGTGTGTGGCAATGGGGTTGGCGTCTACAAACTCATTTCGGTAGCTGTCTGGCAGGGTGTCGATGAAGGATTCGTCTCTGATGGCAAACAGAGCTGTGAACATTAAGAAGAATTAACAGCAAAATAAAACCTAAATGAAATAACAATTCTTTTCAAATTGTATGGATTTATGATACATAAATATGGAAAGCAGCAGAGCCACTCAAGATTCCAGAAATAATCATCATTATCATCATCATCATCATCATCATCATCATCATCATCATCATCATCATAACCATCATCATCATTACTATCATCATTATCAACATCATTGTTATTATCATCATCACCATCATAATAATCATTCTCACCATCAACATTATCATTACTATCATCATCAGCAGCTTTAGCATCAGCATCATAATCATCCTGATAATCTTGATCAACACGATCATAATCATCATCACAATCGTCACTATCATCTTGTTTATCTTAAATCATCATCATTAACACCATCATTATCATCATCACCATCAACAATAGTAATCTACCATCATCATTTAAGCAGCTTCAGCATCAGCATCATCATCACCTTGATTATCTTGATCATCATCATTATCATAATCATCATCACCATCATCGTTGCCCATATTATCATCACCATCGTCACTATCATTGTCTTGTTTATCTTAAATCATTGTCATCAACACCATTATAATCATGATTATAATCTTCATCTCCTTTATCATAATGATCTACTCACAGTTTGGATTTTCCTTGCGGTATGCTCCGTGCATAATCTCCATCTCTGTGATGGACAGACCATGTATCCAGCGATAGTCACTCACTACACTGGAGGGCACTTCCTCCATGCCGGGAATCCATCCACATCGCTCACTGTAATGATTAAATAAAACTATGATGATCAAAACTCAAAAGTTTAAAACCGTTTCTTCCTATGAAATACCATTTGATACAGATGAAGCTAATAATGATGATGGATAATATAAACAAAAGTTATGATAGTGATACTTTTTTTAATTAATCATCATGATGAGATGTTAACGAGAATGCTACATTGCTGTTAATCTGACCTAAATGAATCAGATGGAAGAAATGAGCCTTGAGGTTTTTGTGAGAAGTGATGCTGGAGGAGATTCACCAAATAGACGAATAAAACAAAAAGAAGAGATTATACAATTCATAAAAACAATCCCTTTTCCACGAGTCAACCAACTAAAAGATCGCTTCCTTGATCAAAATGTAGCGATGACAGGAAAGTTAAATGTATGTGAATGGTTCAAGACTGGAGGAACAGAGGAAGACCAAAACTGAGATAGCTCTATGGTACGAAGAAAATGAAGGATGTGATTCTTACCACTCATATACAGAAATTACCATACTGTTGTGTCACAGATAATGCATCTAGTTCTAGACAATGCATGGCTGGTAATGTATGTATTGTTGATATGCCAATGCATGCTTTGTCTATGTACTCTGTGCTACAAGGATATAGAGTGGTGAAGTGTGATGTCATCAATGATGTCATTAACATCTTTTTTTAGAATTTTCAAATTTAGACTTCATTTTCAGAAAGAGCATAACAAATAATGTCCAAATACCAAAAATCAATTGAATAGGTTACATATTGGCTGAGATATGCCCATCCGAATGATTTTTTTTTGTCAATGGGCAATCAGTGTTATAGTGCACTGGTTCATAACTTTATGAACCAGTGCACTATAACACTGATTGCCCATTGAAGTAAAATTCATTCGGATGGGCATATCTCAGCCATTACATATTCAACTGATTTTCGGTATTTGGTCATTATTATTGATGCTCTTACGGAAAATGGAGTTCAAATCTTAAAATTCGAAAAAAGTGTTTTTATGACGTCGTGGCTTCTTTAGTACTCTATTGTGTGTTTGGCGTGTGAATGGTCATGCCATAGTATAAATAACCATTTACATTGTAGATGTGATTCTCACCTAGTCATGTTGAGGAAAAATGGCATGATGTTCTCCTGGTAGCATCTGTCGATCTCACTCAAACATGTTCTCAGCGTCTCTTCAGTTGTGGTATCCTTGGGAACGCCCTGTTAAAGAATAAATAATAATTATTACATAAGAGGAGAGTGATGATGATGTGATGATAATGGTGGTTGAGATGATGATGAAGATGAAGATGATGTGGATGATGATGATGATGTTGATGATGATAATGGTGGTGGAGATGATGATAATGGTGGTGGAGATGATGATAATGGTGGTGGAGATGATGATGATGATGATAATGATGATGATGATGATGAATGATGACGACGACGACGATGAGAATGATGTTATACATTGTTAATGACGTAGATGTTGAGGTTGATGTTAATGATGACGATGTTGATAATAATGATGATTCAGATGTTGAGTTTGATGATAATGATGATGATGATGATGATGATGCCAATGATGACGATGGTGGTGATGATGTTGACGATGGTGATGATGGTGTTGATGGTGAAGATGGTGATGATGATGATGATGATGAAAATGATGATCTTCTCTGTAAAGACGATTTTGGAGTTTAAAACGCATAAAATGCATTCAAATAGATAAAATAACAATACAAAATCTTCATGAAACTTAAACAGTTGTGCAACATAGAAAAACCATATGAGAGGCTACGCAAAGGGAATTTTGATTGTCACATTTAATATTGGAAAAAGAAATGACAGAATAAAATTGTTTTGAGTTTTTACCCATCTCAAATCACATTCCACAAGGTGAAGTCTCCTCTTCTCGCAAAACTCTCGCAGATCTGGAAACACCTAAAAGTAAAACCATCAAAACAAAGTAACAAATTAGGAAGAGTGCATTCAAATCAAATTATTTATTGCAGCAGAGGCTAGCATCTAATTCTAAATATCATTTCCTAGACTCTAAACGCAAATTAAGGTAAGGTAGGTACAACAAACAAGTGAAATGCAGATCTAGGTTTGAGCCTTTATAGTCTTAGAGTTAGATCCCTACTCTAGGTCCTAGGACCTAAGATTTGTGTTGGATTTTATGAGAAATTGAGAATGTTATCAAAATTAACATAAATCATTCAAAAGCATTAATTTTGATGTTGAATTTATTAAATGTCCCCAGCATAATTCACATTTGTCATGTTTGTCTAACGATATAAAAAGGCCAAAGCTTTATTAAACTTTTTAGTACGAATTGTAGATTTGTACATGCGCAAGTTAAAAAACGTACAAATTAGTTATTTCTACCATGTTTACAGTAAACTCAAGCTGGATGGATTAATTCAAACAATAATTGCCCGTACTTGCACATTAAATTAAAAGTCAAGGGGGGGCATTCTGAAAATCCTAGGGAGTTACGTGTCGTAACTTGAAAAGATAAGACGGGCGCTATGACACGTAACTATTTGTATTCTGAAAGCAGACTTAAGACCGTTCTTAAGTCCATATCATGCATATTAATGAGCGTATAAGAAACGCGCATATCATAACGCGCAACCAATGACAAACTTTGTTTTATAACCAAATCCTGCATAAATGCATATCAATGAATCACACATCGTGAGAGACATCATATTATGCATGCACGGGGCGTGATTGCATTTGCAAATCAATCTCATAAACATTGTACATTCTTTTTAGTTTTGTACAAGGAAGTCGCAGTATTTTGATGAGTTAACAACATAACGAAGACCTAAACTGATAGCTTTATGAACTTTGTTTATAATGAAAATTAATTGTATCGTCTTTATAAATTTCATTTCATTTCATTTCAAACCAATTTTGTCGGGTCATGCAGTCGATCGACTCAGGATTCCTACGTCCCTGGCAGTATCAGTATACTTGGTATTATATATTTATTTGTTTATTTATGTATTTCCTCTACTCATAGGGTTGATTGTCCCATTGATTTTGTTTTATTTTATTAAAATTAACTTAATGTCGGAATTGTTCAGTTTACCATTGATCATAACAAATACACTAACAAAATGATATCCAGCGTTCGAAATTGAAATAATAATACACTGTCACTGTTGAATGACACTGAACAAATCAAATAATACTTGTTGGAGACACTCAAACTATACACTATTGATACATCTCATTAACTTATTTGGCTGTCGTAATTGGCCGACACAGTATGTACTTACACTAACCAATTATTTTACAGCTATATCACTTTTAAATAATGAATGTAATTAATGTAATTTACAAATGTAAACCAAATAGTGTCTTTCTCTTGCACAGTAAACAATTAATTTTGTTTTGTTTCCGTGAAGGCCTATCAATAACATTAACAATATGAACATTTTGCAGTATTTTGGTTGAGTGCAAAGATCGAAGAGGCCGAGAGCGCATGAAAGATACATTTCAAGCGTACTTTTCAGTCAACGCGCCCAATCTTTGTTATCACGCGCAACTACTCGCAATAAATGTATGTTCTTATTTGGTTACACTTTCGGACGTTCATTGCAGTTTGATAATGTCTTGTTCATGTCATAATTACTATCGTAAATCGTGCGAGTGCATAGTTAAGACCGAGTTAGGACACCTCGGAGGCAGACGTAAGTTTTATCCTAAGTTGTGGCTTTCAGAATACAAATTAGCTCATTTGCATACGTGTCGTAACTTTTTAGCTCATTTGCATACGTGTCTTAACTTTTTAGCTCATTTGCATACGTGTCGTAACTTTAGGATGTCCTAAGTTAGGACATGTCCTAAGTCCTGTTTTCAGAATACAAATATAGTTACGACTCGTAACTTAGGACAAAATCCATGACTTAGGACATGTCTTATCTTTTCAGAATGCCCCCCAAGGTTATCAACAAATATCACTTATACTTTATGAACATGCGTACCTCTTTCACCAAGACCTCTCGCTCAGCATGAAAGTCACGGAAGGTCGAAGAGACGAAAACTCGAACAGTCTTCCATCCTGCTCTCCTGATGATGACGCGATTCTGGTTGCCTCGCGACTCGATGGTTCTCTCAATCGACTCCCACTGCTGACTAACTTCATAGGGATAGCTCCTGGACGATCCACAACCATCCTCTCAACGAGTTGGACCTATTTCTACGGCTGATTACAGGCAGTTGCTGGCCTTTTCACGTGGACTTCTTCTACAAACACAGAATATCATGCATGGGACTGAAGAAATTTATAAACCCAAATATACACAGTTCTACTTCATATCCTTGAAATTATGCTCGTTCATGAGTGGCACTTACCCTAACTTAATACACTTCTAGCTTTTGGTGCCCAAATTGTAGCATTTCCATGGTCTGAAACATTATAATCTTTGCGTACCAACGCTGCGGTCCGCTGTTCCGTTGTTAGGAAACATTTGCGGAAGTCTATCGATCCTAAATGAATTCGATAGCGATACAGAACGATAATATTGCATTAGACTTGCCATGGCATAATCAGATAGTCTACAAAAATGCACCTTTAATCTGCTGGTTTTGACCGTAATTATTTAATATTTGTACCCACTTTGGGAGTCCCAAAGTTGGGATACTGACATATTCCCCATCCCCTTGTTCTCTCATATTCTTTATAGATACTAGCAAATTACCCGTCACCAGATCTTTGAGTAAGATAATGTTGTATGTTGTATATTTGTATTTCGTTATTTTTTGTATCTATCCTGTAAAAAACATTTGGTCAATTAATGGAATCTCTGTTTGAATGGTTATGATATGATTTAATAAGTGTATAATTAAAAATACAATCTCATATTCACAGGCATATGCGTACATGGGGGGGGGGGGGGGGTTCAAATTTCACTTTGATGAAAAAGGGCTGTTTTGGGGTTTCCCCCCCCCCCCTCAAAAACATATTCACGGACACCATGAACCCCCCTCACAAATTCTTCACCGACACCCCCGCCCCCTTTTGAAAGAATCTCACCAGTACCCCCTCTCGAGAAAATCTTCATCGACACCCCCCTCGCGTCGAAAAATATTCACCGACAACCCCCCCCCCCTCGAAAAATCTTCTCCTACACCCCCACCACCCCCCTTCGAAAGAATCTTCACTGTTACTCCCTCTCAATAAAATCTTTACTGACACCCCCCTAGAAAATTCTTCACCGACAACCCCCCCCCCTCGAAAAATCTTCACAGAAACCCCCCCTTTCAAGATTCTTCACCGACACCCCCCCCCCCCCCCCGGTGGTGATTCAATCTCATATTCAAAGGCATATGGGTACCCGGGTGGGGGGGGGGGGGGGTGAGGACACCCCACCCCCCTTACAAATTCTTCACCGACACTCTCCCTCGAAAATTCTTCACCGACAGCCCCCCCCCCCCTCCCCACTCGAAATACTTGACCGACACCTGACCCCTCAAAAATGTTGGTTGAGGAAATAACCACCCCCCCCCCCCCCCTCAAAAAAATATTCACGGACACCCACACCCCTCACAAATTCTTCAGCGACACCGAAAGAATCTTCACTGGTACCCCCTCTCGAAAAAATCTTCACTGACACCCCCCTCGAAAAATCCCCCACCCCCCATCGAGATTCTTCACCAACATCCCTCCCCCCTTCGAAAATTCTTCACCGCCCCCCCCCCCCCCACGAAATATTTGACCGACACCACCCTCGAAAATTCTTCACTGACACCCCCCTCGAAATACTTGACCGACACCCCCCTCGAGTTACTTGACCGACACCCCCCTCGAAATACTTGGCCAACACCCAGCCCGTCGAAAATTTTGGTTGACGCAATAACCCCCCCTACCCCCCCCCCCCCCCCCCTTGTAAAAACCCTAGGTATGCTGCCAGCGATCACATGTCAAACAATAAACAGTATTAATTAAATCGTTGTCAAGTAGATCAATAACCCTAATTCCTTGCTCTTCTTGTTTACACGTTATTTACAAAAAGCACACATTTTTTATACTTCAGTACAACAAAGTATGCACTTCGAGCAAACATTTACAATTAGCCTCCGTTAATGCCGACTTTCAAATTCAACTTTCAAAATTCGAACGTTTTTCCTATTGGAATTTGCATGTACGGTAATACAACCCGTTCGGTATTGCAACCCCTTGCTATACTGTACACGTCCATCCCGTATCACTTTACATACACAACATACGATCTTGTTTTGGTCGGAAGCCAACAATTCGCAAGCAAATTACGATAGTCTTAATTCAGGCGCACACAGCGGCACACGTGTTATTTCCGATTTGACAGGCATACGATAATGTGTGTAAGTAATTTACAACGTATCGATTCCAGGCTGAACAAAGACTACATAATGAAAGGTCATTTCAGCAACACACTTTTCACGGTACTTCCGTCGCAAGCATGTGCGATGATCAGCGCTCGACGCGACTGCATGGCAAATGAACGTGGAATATTGGCCGATTCATAACTGACCACTGGTCAAACTGACCCCGACCTGACCCAGACCACAAACCTCTATGGGTCATCACCAATCACTACCCAAAGTTTGATGTTGGTGCCTCAATGCACTACGAAATGCATAGATGGACAGACAGACAGACAGACATACGTGATCGGCTACTTTAGTATAGTAGAGATATAGTAGATTCCACATTCCACATCGATTTTTTTTTTCTTCAATGTCTTTGATTGGCTTTATTTTGAATTTTCTAAAATATGAGCATGATTGTCTTCTTGAATTTTCTAAATATCTAACAAAAGGGCTAAAATATGACAGGGGGATGTTATAATTTTGTCATACAAAAACTTCACAAATACCAGTTTTTTTTCGTAAAGTTAGTGTCTTTTGTCTAATATTTAGTTACGTTTCCATGTAAATTTGTTTGAATTTCAAATTGTGTTGATAAGCTATATAAAAGGTCGAATGTATACAAACTGGTATGAATTGTTTTGTTATAAGCATATTCAGTTATTAATTAGGCCCTTTCCTTTTAATACAATTACTTTGATGCTTATTTTAGAAACGTCCTTGGACCTAAGAAGTACATTACACATACATGATTGCTCTATTCATGTCCTTCACTATTTTATCATTTTATGTAATAGGCATACAGGTTGCAGAATTAAAGATTTTTGTCCTTCCAGGCAACTTGGGGATGATAACCCTTCCTATTGGAAATTTTCTAGTCAAACAAAGACCTAGAAGAAATATCAGAGCCAGAGAGTTCACTGGCTTTGAAACCCAAAATATATTAGAAAGACAGATAACAAATAATCATAAATGTTACATTGTTAGGCATTGCAAAACAGAGCAACTCAAACAGTCATATTTTGTACAAACTACGCTGGCCTGGAACCAACTCCGAACGAAGCGGTAGACAGCTCATCACCAGAGGTGTTCCGCAACAAGATCGGCAAGAGTCACCTACGTTACGACTAGCTAAACTAGCGCCCTCTCCTAATCCGGTGCACTATACCATACCAGGTCCTGCACTGTAAAACATCCAGATCCAGAACCCGGGGTGCTTTTTAATGAAATGCAACAACAATGTAGATAGGGCCTACATCTTTTACTTCAATTTCAATGAAATGCCCGAATAAATAATAATAATATGACAAACAGGGTCTGTAAACATAGAATAATATTTCTGAACGATTTTGTATCGATTACAATCCTCGATATATCGTTTCCTTTCGACTTACAATTTGTCCAGCCGTTTTGTGGATCATTTTCTCAAGTTCACTACTAAGCCGGGGGGGGGGGGGACGGCTAGGGGTGCCGGGGGTTGTTATCCAGGGGTATTTTTAAACATATGTTTTCATTCTACAAAATTAATGTAGACACAACCAATTATTTAATAAATATTAAAAACTCAATACATTCTTTTATCTTTAACTATTTATGATTTTGCATAAAAATGAAAAAAATGTGTGTACAAAATAAAGAATATAGACAAAGATGAAACTGAATACGGTAAATAATAACGTGCATAGGGATGTGCTTCAACATTCTGTGGGATGTGCTTCGACAAAGTTAGCAGCGTGGGTAAAACGTACAGACTCATTTTGCCCCCCCCCCCCCCCCCCCCCCCCCAGACACTGCACAAACACACATCATAAGGTTTCGGAAATACCCTTTTCGTCTGACAGAAACACAGCGTGTTTAGTTAATTGTTGGAAAACATAATTTCGGGGGGAAAATAAGTGATGAAGAAACCTTTCTAAAACAAAAACAGAATTACAATTTAACAAACGTGTATGGTGGATCATAAACTTGTACCCTTCAGCAGTTCTTGAATTACTATGTAATCAAGTTATGAATAAAGTATACTTGTATCTAATAACATTTCCAGGTGCGGCGATACGTTCGGAAAACACAATGCATAGGGGGTGGGGGAAGGGGGGGGGGGGGGCGAGCATGTTCACAAACAATGCTCGCCCCCCTATGCAATGTGTTTTCCGAACGTATCGCCGCGCGTGAACATTTCCATTATTCCATGATGACATAGGCATAAATAGGCTAATAGTAATACAGTCGAACTTGTGTCAATTTAGCAAACCGCCTCAGGAACACACGTATATGGGCTACTGAATAGACAAGCCTTGCAAGATATTGTCACGCCCCTATACAACCAGTAGGGAGAGTTGAGTGTTGGTATAGGGGGGCACTTCACAAAATATTTTTCTGTGAGATAATGAAAAACTGGTCAAATTTGAAAGAACATACAATTTTAATGACAGACTAGCTTTATTTGAACAAAATCGGTTCGGAAACGGCTGAAATATCCATAAACATATTTTATTCAAAAATTCTTCACCAGGGGATATTTTGACTTTTTAGAAAAGAAAAAAAAATCATCTGAATAGGTTTTTAAAAAGTTGTTGATGATATCTCTATTAAATCATTATTTTAACAAAACATTAAATGCACAATTTTGTATGAAAAATGGCTATAACCAATTGAATGATAACAGGGGTTTTACTTAGTCGTTTGTAATTGTGTATACTTTTCGAGCATGGTGAAGTTATAACTATTATTTTGTACCGTATAATTGTGCAGGTTTTGGTTACTAAAGTTAAGTTTGACCAATACTCAACTATCCTTAATAAGACGTATACACCTCTGTAAGACCATGATGCAATACAAATATCATTACGAACATTATAGCATTTTAATTTAGACGTACATGATGCAATTACTTTCTCAATAATGTCAGAATGTTTCCCCTTGTTTTCATATTCTTGGAAATAATTGACACGCCCCTATACAACCAATTTAAATCGTACCACTGTGTGTTAGTTTCTGTATAAGTGCTGATGACCAGCGCTGTGCAACACAAATCATATGCAATCTTAAAGGGAGTAACTTTGTTGGCATGTGCAAACAGCGATAAATGGTTGATTAAATATGTATTGTTGTGATCTGATAATATCATATTATGTCCGCCGAGTATGTGTGAACATTTCTCGTCAAATAGATATGATATGGCCGAGTAATGAGCGAAAGTGCAAAGTGATATTCGCTAACTCGTTGCACTGACTTTGTACACAGGTATAACTTTCCAGTGGATAATTAACAATTCGAACACTTCATTATTTAAATATCTTTTTAACGAAAGCAAAATTCGGGGGGAAAACTTGTTCCATACAAATACAATAAGCTACGAGAGAACAACTAGAGTTCAAAATAAGTTTTTGCAGATTTTGACAATTGAATGATTATTTTTGCGAATCATGTAAGCCGAATGTTTTCCTTTGTTACATATTCATGGCAATAATTGACACACCCCTACAACCAAATTTAAATCGTACCACTTTGTGTGTTGGTATCTATAATACATGTACTTGGAAGTGTTGACTGTTTTAGCTATCATACCAGGAGGTACAATGGTACATACTGGACCGGTAATCTCAAACGCAAACTGAATAGATTTTACTTTCAGCATATTCATTCCCCGGATTCATTCCCACTCTTTATTCACGACAAAACATATTTGCGCACATTACGTGTGCGTTTTCTCTTAGCCTAGCCAACATTGGGCCCCCATTAAAGGACAATGAAATCCAGACAAATTGTTGTATGCACTATAAGACTATACAAAGGATGAATAGTCCCCTGAAAATTTGAGCACAATCGGTCAAGAAATAAGAAAACTATGGCTCTTTGAAAAGAGCCACTTATTTCTACGAGTGACTCAAATTGGCAATGCACTCTGGCAAAGTTGTGGACTACTCCCCATACATTTTGTACACAAAATATCAATTTTGTTCAATTTTCTCAAAATGTATGTTTACCCCTTCGTTTAAGTTCAACATATGTTTTGTAGAATGCATTTATACATAACATATCATTAGTTGGGGGAATGGAAAAGTGTGGCTATGAAGAAAACTGTAAAAATAGAAACATTTGTGTACAAAACATATGGGGAGTTGTCCACACACTTATCAGAGTGCGTTGCCAATTTGAGTTCCCCATAGGAATAAATGGACATCTTCAAAGAGCCGTAGTTTTCTTGTTTCTTGCCCGATTATGCTCTAACTTTCAGAGATTATTCCTCCTAATCCTTCAAGTCTATGAAAGCAACATTTTGCTTGGGTTTCATTGCCCTTTAAATGGGCCTGACTTTTGGCGATCATTATTATCTGATCGGCTGCTGTATAGACAGGTGGCCGCTGAGGCAGTTTATTGTATTTTACTGCTAAAATAATAGCTAGGGAAAGAATGCATTTATATAACTTAAAGTGCTAATCAAAGTTATATCAAGGTGTAATATATGGATTAAAATAAACATTCCATAGACGTGTTGTCTTGTTTTGAAGAATATTATTTTGGTCCTGTTAAATCGTATTCGAGGTTGTGGGGTTACCAGGGTTGTATAAGTGAGAGTACAATTATTATGTCAATGCACAGCATGGTACCAGCGCCGCACCCCTTTTGTCTACAAACGTCCCCCTCTAAACAAACCATCTTTCAGATAAACAAACGGCCCTTAATAATCCCAAACGGCGGAGCTATCGGGGATGGGGGGACCTAAAAATACCCCATCCTTTCCAGTGACATGTGAAATGTAAGCTTTCTCTTTCTGTCTCTTCTTTGTAACAATATAACATAAATAAACATATGGTAGTCCTATACATTAATATCCCTTGTTTATTTCGGAAGAGCTAGCCCCCTCACGGGCTGCCCGCCCCGCCCCCGTATGGGATGCCGCACCCCTCTCTACGCACCCATCCAGTCTATAAATTGACCCCTAAACCTCCTTCGACAAAATGAGACGCACAATATAGTCACCACTTCACTTTCGCTCAAGTTTTGTCGACGAGCGGACAGAGATAATTTCAAAGGTGATTTGCATCTGAGAACTAGCAGGCGTTGACAACTCTGTAACTCTCCGACGATCACGAACTCGACTTCGTGTACCTTTACCGTCATCGTCGCCATCGTCATGCGTATCATAACGTTGCTCGGTCTTGTTCTCGGCCTTGCGGTCGGTCTCTCTTCGGCCCAGGTAGGCGGACGGGGTTTATTTCATTACATTCAATCAACTGTACTTAATTTTTATTGAATCATTTTTAAAAATTTCAATCTCCACCAAATAAAAACAAGTCTAGGAATAAGAAGCGTCGGAAAGGAAGTTAAGAGCTATATAAGTCACTTGTTGTACTTTAAAGATTCTCATGCGTAAATATTGGAGCCTCGATTGAAACCTAATAATTATAGGCACGGGCGTCGATCTGTCATTGATACCCATTGATCAGGGGGGATGATCCATTCATCCACCCCCCCCCCCCCCCCCTGATGAATGGGTATTACATAAGTATCAACGCCCATGATTATAGGTATTATATTGTTGATAAGATATATTCCCAAAATAACAAATAATCACTATCTGAAAAGTTGGCATTAAGTAGAGAAGGCACCGACCTACAAGATGGTATATATGCAGAGCTCAATTTAAAAAAAATCGGCTTAAAGGGGTAGTTTAGTTTTGGTAAGGCTCAACTTTAGTAACCAAACATGGACAGTAACATTATAAAACCAATAGTTTTAACTCCACCATGCTCGAAAGGTATACACAATTACAAACGACTAAGTAAAAAGCCCGTTATCATTAAAAAAGAGCCATTAAAACTCAAGAGGGCGCTCTCTAAAAAGGCATTAGTTTCAACCATTTTTCATACAAAATTATGCATGTGATGTTTTATTGAAATAATGATTAAATAGAGAGATCATCAACAACTATTTTAGAAAGGCTTTTGAAAATTGCTGAAAAAGTGCAAGCATTTTTTTTTTTTTTTTGAAAAATTCATTTCATTATTTGGGCCCCAAATAACTATTAGTTCAGATATATTTATTGATATTTCAGCCGTTTCTGGGCCGATTTTGATCAAATAAAGTTTATTCTGCCATTAAAATTGCATGTTCTCGCAAATTCGACACTCAGTTTTTCATTACCTCACACAAAAATTGTGAAGTGCAGCGCCCTCTCTACCAAAACTAAACTACCCCTTTAAAGGGCAATGAAACCCAAGCAAAATGTTGCTTTCATAGTCTTGAAGAGATTAAGAAGAATAATCTCTGAAAGTTAGAGCATAATCGGGTAAGAAAAAAGAAAACTACGGCTCTTTGAAGATGTCCATTTATTCCTATGGGGAACTCAAATTGGCAACGCACTCTGAGAAGTGTGTGGACAACTCCCCATATGTTTTGAACACAAATGTTCCCATTTTTACAGTTTTCTTCATAGTCACATTTTTCCATTCCCCCAACTCATGATAATTATGTTATGTATGAAAGCATTCTACAAAACATATGTTGAACTCGAACGAAGGGTTAACATAAATTTTGAGAAAATTGAACAAAACAGAAATTTTGTGTACAAAATGTATGGGGAGTTGTCCACAGCTTTGCCAGAGTGCGTTGCCAATTTGAGTCACTCGAAGAAATACATGGCTCTTTTCAAAGAGCCATAGTTTTCTTATTTCTTGACCGATTGTGCTCAAATTTTCAGAGACTATTCATTATATTTAATGTCTTATAGTGCATACAACATTTTGTCTGGATTTCATTGTCCTTTAAAGGGATAGTTGAGTGTTGTTATAGGGGGGCACTTCACAAAATATTTTTTTGTGAGATAATGCAAAACTGTCTGTCGTTTGTAATTGTGTATACTTTTCGAGCATGGTGAAGTTATAACTATTATATATTTTGTACCGTAATGGTGCAGATTTTGGTTACTAAAGTTAAGTTTGACCAATACTCAACTATCCCTTTAAAGGGATCTAGTAACTTTTTTCGTCATGGTTAGTTACTTATGATATTCCTTTTAGATTGTAATTATGATTTTCATACAATCTGAACAATGACTAATTCAAAATTACACATTTATTTCCAAAGTTTGTTACTATGTTTTTGTTAATTTTAATTAATTTGTTCGTGTATTTATTTTTATTTTATTTTAAAATCCGAATCAGGTGATCGGGTTCGGCTCGTGCCCTGATGTCCGTTTCGTTCAGGATTTCGATCTCTGGCGCTACCTCGGTACCTGGTACGAGATCGCAAAGTTCTACACAGTCGTCGGAGACGGTGTGTCGTGCGTGTCGGCCCAGTACGAACCCCTCGATGACACAGGGAAGATTCGGGTGAGTCCGACTTCGAATTTTTAGTCTAAATTCGGTGAAATGATTTTTATGTACACTCTAAAAACACCCGGGTCAGAATTGACCCGGAAAAGAGTCCTTTGGGGCCACACTCCGTTCAGGGTTAAACAAAAAATGACCCGGAATAGGGTCATGAAGACCCGGAATGGGGGTCACATCATTTTTTGACCCGGAATGGAGTGTGACCCCAACGGACTCTTTTCCAGGTCAATCTGACCCGGGTGTTTTTAGAGTGTAGTTCTAAAGCAATTGTATCCCTTAAATTCAACATTCCTCATTATGCTCTCATAAGAACACCGAATTGATAAATCACCAAAAAGCCCCCGTAAATTACCTTCAAAAAGATAAATATTTTTGAAAACAATGAAAACAAATTACGCTTAAGATAACAAAATAAAACGGTTTATATTCACTTGGTCTAATACCACATGGTCCAATCATCAGTTCGTCTAACTTCACTTCGGCTAAACCTATTTGGTCTAATCATCACTAGGTCTAATGCCCATCTAGGCAACTGCCGTTTCGTCTAATCACCAAATGGGCTAATTGTCACTTCGTCTACTTTTTTCCCCCCTCGTTTCGTCTATTATCACTTCGTCTAATACCAGTTCGTCTAATTCTCAGTTAGGCTACTCTTCACTTGGTCCATATGCAATTGGTCTAAGTACCGTTTGGTCTATAACCATTTGGTCCAATACCATTTCGTCTAATACCATCAGGTCTATTTTCCACTTGGTCTAAAAGCAGTTCGTCTAATGCCATTTCGTCTAACGACCATTTAGTCTAATTCCCATTTGGTCTAATTCCCATTTGGTCTAATTCCCATTCGGTCTAATGACCATTTAGTCTAATTCCCATTTGGTCTAATGGCCATTTAGTCTAATTCCCATTTGGTCTAACCATCTAACGATCGCCCACACTGACCTGTGTGGTGGCCACCGCCTGTATACCGTATACCGTATGAACGATTCCATAAGGCTGTATAATTATGGTTACAGTCCGTTATTCGAAGGTTCGTTATTCCGAAGGTTCGTTGATCCGAAAATAAAATCGGGTTCGTTATTCTGAAGGTTCGTTAGTCCTAAAATTAAATTAGGGTTATTAAAAAATACGACGTAGAAAAGAATTTGATTTTTTTTAATTTGAATGTTGCCTAAAAAAATGATTTTGAGCAGTGTGGTCTTGGGAAAGGGGATCAATCTTATTATAATTGCCGTGGCTGCATGGGGGTGGGGGAGAAGGGGAGGGGGCAAAGAGTGGCTTTAAAATTCTAGTAAAATTGTATAAGAATCATTTGTAATATGTTGTTATAAACTGAAATGAATTTCCTCAAAAATGATTTATTTTTCTTTGTAAAACAGTGCAATAAGAATGAGATATTTGAGATATATTTATATCTTTCTCATGTAAAAAAAACCTGAAATTAAACCAAAATCAATTTGATATTATATAATTATAATTATGCATGTCATAAAGTTAGATTTTTTCTGCTTGATATCAGTCCAAAATATCTAAATTCTAACATTTTATTTGTCTGAATTGTATGTATTTCATCATAAATAACAACTAAGGGCAGGGGCGGATCTAGCTTTTTGGTAAGGGGGGTGTGGGAGGGGGTGCCCCCCCCCCCCCCCCCCCCCCGTTAAGGAAAAAAATACTTTGGCAAGGACTCTCAAGTAGTTTGTCACCTATTTTCCAATGCTTAAATAAAGACAATTTGACTTTTTGACTACAGAGAGGAGCAAACATGAATCACAGGTTAACATTAAGATATTTCACAGGCATTTATAACATTATTTTTTCACAAAATATAATTGCATTACACTCGTTATTTAGTGGTAATTTTAACTTGTCTAGTTTCGTACGGGTGCATGGGGTGCAGCCCCTGAAATACATCAACATAAAATAACACACTATATAACAATTAAAATGTGGTCAGACCCCCTCTTTCAACACCTATATCATATCAAACTTCCATTAGACCAAATGGTCATTAGACCAAATGGTCATTAGACCAAATGGGCATTAGACCATGTGGGCATTAGCCCAAGTGGGCATTAGACCATATGGGCATTAGCCCAAGTGGGACATTAGCCCAAGTGGGAGTAGACCAACTGTCAATTAGACCAAACGGGAAGTTGATGAAATGGTTATTAGACGAAGTGAGAAACTGCCCATCTGGATATAGCCGAAGTGGGTATAGCCCTAATGGATATTAGACGTTGTGGTATTAGACCAATAGAATATTAGACAATCTGGTGATTAGACGAAATGGCATTAGACTAAGTGGGTTTCGACCAAGTGGATATTAGACGATAATGGTATAGCCCAAATGGTTATTAGACGAACCGGCTATTGGACCAAGTGGTTGTAGACGAAATGGGTTTAGACTATGTAGGATTAGACGAAGTGGATATTAGACGAAGTGGGTTTAGAACAAGTGGGGGTTTACCAATAAAACGAAGTAAACAAATAATAGCGAAGTAATTTAAAAGACACATACCTATCAGTATTCATGTTTTAGCAACTCTGCAAAAGGTGATGTACTGTTTTGTTTCAAATTTGTGTACATAATTGTTTGTGTCTGATTCACAAATGAATGAATGAATGAATGAATGAATGAATGAATGAATGAATGAATGAATGAATGAATGAATGAATGAATGAATGAATGAATGAATGAATGAATGAATGAATACATGAATGAATGAACGAACGACCGAAAGAGCGAATTAACAAACGAACGAACGAACGAATGAACAAACGAACGAACGAAGAACGAACGAACGAACGAACGAACGAACGAATGAATGGACGAAGGAATGAAAATACAAATATAAATAGATCTAAAAGGTAAATGTATAAATTGATTAATTAAAGAAAAATGTTGTTTTCACTATGATAGGTGTTCAACTCTGGTCGGTCTCGGGAGGGTGAGGTGATCTCGATCGAGGGAGAAGCATTCATCCCTGATCCCAACATGCCAGCCAAGCTGCTCGTCCAGTTCCGTAGAGGTAAGTATCCTTGGAATGATTCTTCCACAATTAATTATTTAAAAAACGCTTTGGAGGGCCATTACCCTTGAATAGGCATATAGGTGTTTCAGATCATTATATTTCAGTTCATTTCATTGGAAAGTTTTCTGTTCAAAGAGTGCAATAAATAAATACAAAATTATGCAAATTCCATACCTACCTTGGCAGGAAAAGTAAAATGATCCAAAAACAGCATAATGATTTTAGGGTTACGTTTACATTTACATTAATAATCTCCTCACGACCATCAGCAGTGAAATCGGGGTTATGCTTCAAGCTTATTTTTTGTTTATCTTTACAATCAAGAAGATGTATACAATTCATAATTATTTTGTTGCTTTCATATTCTCTGCAGGGCAAGAGCCAGGGAACTACTGGGTGATCGGAACCGACTACAACAAGTACGCCATGGTGCATTCCTGCAGCGAGTTCTTCTTCGGATTCATCAACATCCAATACAACTGGCTGCTGGCCCGGGACCGGATGATCTCCGAGGCCGATTTCCGGATGATCGCCGGCAAGTTCTCCGAGCAGGGCATCAACGTGAGGAAGCTGATGATGACGGATCAGTTTAACTGCGACATGGACGGTCCCGGTCCGGTGCGGCCAACCGAGATGCCGCCACGATCTGAGATGCCTCCTCGATCCGAGATGCCTCCACGATCCGAGATGCCTCCACGATCCGAGATGCCTCCCCGATCCGAGATGCCCCCATCCGAAATGCCCCCACGATCCGAGATGCCTCCATCCGAAATGCCTCCACGATCCGAGCTGCCACCACGATCCGAGATGCCTCCATCCGAGATGCCCCCTCGACCTGAGATGCCTACATCCGACATACCAATGTAATGAAAAGTATATTTCTTTCGGTATGCTTTATTTCTCGTATAAGTATGTAGGAGTGTCGTGGTATATTGGTTTGGGTCTTCGTCTTTCAATACGAGAGTCGTGGGTTCGATTCCCAACCGCGGCACGCACGTCCCTTAGCAGGAAACCTTATCCACACTTGCTGCTCTCAACCCAGGTGTAGTATAAATGGGTACCTTGTAGGAATAATATTCCTTGAAATGTTTGATGCGCCTGCACGGCAGCTCGGCTACAGCCAGTGTAATTATGTACAGTATAATATAATGCGCCTCGGAATAGAATTTCTAGATTGATGGCACAATATAAATACTGCTCTATTATATATTGTTAATTAAGTAGACATGTAATCTTAGCCTGAACGCTACTCAATATAAGTCTATGCAAATGCAAATAATACAATTTTGTCTTCAAAATCGATGTCTATTACCCTGATTATGCGTTTCAAATGGCACCCATATAATTATATGTACAATTCAACCTATTTGTATGTTTTATGAGTCAAGTCTATTTTGATCAATAGTCTATTTGTATCATCATGATGATGTTGTAGTAATCCTTTCATTTATGCTATATATTTTGAAACAAATTGGACATTAAATTAGTACAACCATGATAAGCACACATGCACGCACTGTATGACTGTGTTCCTTAAATGTTCTTGTTTGTAATACATTATGACTTCTAGAGTTCTACCTAATATAATTCTTCAATTGTTATCATTTAAGAAGATCATGGCGAGTGACTTCAATTATTGTAAATTAAATTCCTTACGTGTATGTGTGTTATAAGTGTGATTGTGTGCTTGCGTGTGTGAGAGAGGGTGTTTGTATGCGTGTGCGTGTGTGTGTGTGTGTGTGTGTGTGTGTGTGTGTGTGTGTGTGTGTGTGTGTGTGTGTGTGTGTGTGTGTGTGTGTGTGTGTGTGTGTGCGTGTGTGTGTGTGTGTGTGTTGCGTGTGTGTGTGTGTGTGTTGCGTGTGTGTGTGTGTGGGTGAGTGTGTATGTGTGTGAGTGTGTATGTTTGCATATATATATACCATGCGATGGAGCACTTATTAATATGTATTGTATAGGTATGATGTACATTATACATTGTACATTATACATTGTGAATGGGGGGAGGGGGGGGGGGGGCAAAGGACATAAGACATATCAAAGGTTTTTCACCAAGAATAATACATTTAAAAAAAAAATACTCCGGTGTCGATAACAATAATGTAAGGTACATACAACGATACAAATAACAATTACAAAACAGGACAGGGCTATAAACACAAGAGGCAAATTATACACTATTGCATGTTTTGCAAATAATGTTTACATTTTCTATTTTCTCTTAAAAGATGTGGGTGATGGGTCTTTTTTGTTTACTTCGTTTGATAATTCATTCCAAATTCTGGGTCCAGCATAAGTGATGATTGTTCTTGAAAATTCATACATAAAATAAGGCATGTACAAATTATTAGATTTACGAGTTTCTTATCGTTTAATATTTCTATTTTCTTTTAAATATTCGTCTAAAAAATGTAGGCGCCGATCTGTATAAACGGGCTAATGAAACCCCCAAATACGGTATAGCATGATATTTTTTTTTTTACATAGTCAGTGTATTGAACATTTTCGTGAAATCACGGCTGATGATTAATGAAGGAAACACATGTTTAAAAAATAGAGACAATAGCTGTAAACTTTACATTTTAATCGGGACGATGGCTTTATTATTTGGAATCAACCAACTCCAAATTCGTAATACCGCAAAATCAGAGGTAACAAACATCTATTTAATGACGAATTTTTTCCAGTAATCATGACAATCAAATCAATCGGTTACGTTTATTCTTTACATAGTGATCGGAGTAATACATTTGTTGTCATGTGCAAACAAGTTTGATTGATGGGTGATTTTTATAATCAGATTAATATTATTTCCTTCATTCCAGTCTGCGAAAATGTGTCTAATGGGTTTTTGGCTAAGATTGAAGCGGACAAGAGAGTTGTTGTTGTTGTTGTTGTTGTTGTTTTTTTTTTTGGGGGGGGGGGGGGGTGCACTCTATGCTCTTCTCTATGCCCATGTTGGGACGCTTAGAAGGGAATGCTTCCCAGGGAGTGGAGATGGTGCACACGTTGTGTGTAGCTTTGTATTCTACGAACGGGGTCATAATATAGGTTTTCCCATCCATTTTCAAACAATCGTCATTCAATTTCGATAATTGTTAACTTCAATTTCGTCCCGAGAAATCCTGAACGTGCAATTGTTATATACAATTTAGTTATTCATCGTTCAAATTGGTCAATGACCAATCAACTTTAAAATTTGGTCATTCTATTTCGTCATTGTGCAATGAAATTCGTCCCACATGGCGATTAAGTGGGCAATGTTATGTTCGAATTCATCATTGTTCAATCGATTTCAAGAATTTCCCATTCAAATTCGTCCCGTAGTATAGATGCATTGTGAAAATGCAACATTTTACCGTGCATTTCACTTGTAATTCAAACTTGAAACTGATTGATTGATTATTTGATTGATTGATTGATTGATTGATTGATTGATTGATTGATTGATTGATTGATTGATTGATTGATTGATTGATTGATTGATAGACATTAATTACATCCAACCCATGACAATACATGTATATCTCGCAATAATCAGCCATAGTGTGATGATTAACAAGATATTTCATACAAAAATTCAATAGCAATCACAGCTTGCCAATGTGAGACGAATTTGAACGAGAAAGAACGAAATCGATCGCAAAATGACGAAATTGATCATTACTTTCTGCCCCACAGTCTGCGATTGGACGAAATCGAATTACCTTTGACTAAAATGTATATGACAAACACGAATTTGATTGGGAACAAACGAAATTGGTTGCTGAAAGACGAAATTGAACATGACAAACTGAAAGCCACCCATTTCCGAGACGAAATTGAAGTCAACAATTATCGAAATTAACTGACGATTGTTTGAAAATGGATGGGAAAACCTATAGTGTAAAGCTTTTAGAGATGATATTGTTTCTTAGGCACTATGAAGACCGAGAATATGTTTACTATGGTTATTTTTATATTTTTAAGAGGATTAGAAAATTTCAAGTTGTTAATAATATTGTTATTCTTTACGCGCTTTATCGCCACTGACGCAAAAGCATTCGATGATTGAGCAAAATAAATAATTAGTTATTGCAGCTCTTGTTTAATATATTGGTAGAATTTTATTTATATACATATTCATAGAAGAAGAGGTCAATTTTTCATGCTATTGAAATAAGAATTTTATTCGATCAATCGCCAGTGACGCAAAAGCTTTAAAAAAAGCGATTCATTATTACAGTTCTTACAAAAAAAATACTACCTATGTTTTTCGCAAATTTTCATTTTTATGTCCGGTTCATAGAAGTAGAGCTGAAGTTTTGAACAATATGAACTTTGTATCATTTTGATTGGTTGTCACCAAGGAGTTACTATAGTAACTCCTTGTTGTCACTGACGTAATCTCTTTGAAAAGCAACAAAATCATCATCGTCATAGTTATGCTTTTTGAGTTATGAGCAAAATAATAAATTCATTATTGCAGATCGTTTTAAAATATAATGTCTGTGTTTTCCGCAAGTGTTCACTTTATGTCCGGTTTATAGAAGGAGAGCTTAGGTTTTGAACAATACTTATTTGCTATCCTTTTGATTTATTGCCACCGAAAATCATAATCATCATCATTATATGCTCTTTTAAGTTATCAGCAAATAATAAATTAATTATTGCAGTTCTTTAAAAAAATATAATGTCTTTGTTGTCCGCAAGTGTTCATTTCTGATGTCCGGTTCATGTATCCTTTTGATTGATTGCAACCGACGTAATTTCTTCTAAAAAACAGCAAAAATTTGCAAAATCATCATCATCATAGTTATGCGGTTTGAATTATTAATCGAATAACAAAATGTTGGCATTTTTTTTAATTTGCAAATTACATTATCAAGGTGATAATATATTTGTTTTAAATTATGTCATGAACAATACATAGTGAAGCAAAGGGGATATAGGTTGCGGTACGAAACGTGTACAATGGGCCTATGGTGTGCATGCGATGTCAATAAATGGCGATCTTTAAAAATCTTCGATGATTGGTGCTAATACAAAAATAAGCCCGTTGACAGGTTCCCGCGTCCGAGTTGAATGTATGGCAGAGACGAGAGGGGATGGTTATCATTAGTTATGTAACGGACTCATTCAATCAATTATGATTATTCACGACTGTCCCATCCCTGTATTGTCCTCATCCGATATCAGAGCTCTGACAACTATAGACCTGGCAAACGCGACAACTTAGTATCACACACGGGCGTAGACATGACATTGATACCCATTCAACTGGGGGGGGGGGGGGGGGTGATCTATTCATTCATCCCCCCTGATGAATAGGTTACACACGAGCAGCACCAATCAAAAGGACTTTTTCGCATATTATTTTTCTTTCACGAATCGGACCTGAATTTTAACTTGATATTATATATTGTTAGCTTTATCTTTAAATCGCTGTTAAAATAACTACAATTTTAACGTGACGAAAGAACTCTGTGCTGCTCACCAGGCCTGTATAAAATTATTTTCCCTTCACTGTTTAAGATTATTTTATTTTTAATCGAAAATGTATTGCCTCTTATTACGTATCACATTGTGTCTACCATAATGTCTCGCTCTGTGATTAGTAACGAGTAGGCAACACTCGATATTGGGTTTGTCGATGTGTCAACGATCGAACTTGTTATAACACTAAATTCACGTCATACAATTGTAGTTACCAAACTACATCAGTTGGAAATGGTACCACACGGGTCGTTTGCCAGGTGTGTTACCGGAGCGTTTCCTGTCGTATAAGGTGGGGGTGCCACACATATGCCATTAAAGGGGCTCTAATTATGATAATCAGAACTGATTAAAATGCAATTAAATAACCAATAATTCGTCACTTTGAGTGTAAATTTGAATTTATTTTAACTTCTATATAATAATTATGAAAAAGTATCATAGACATATATTGTATGAATTTTATTCAAATTGAATGGATAGATAGCAAAGTAAGAAAGGAAACCAATTTAAATGATAAATCTACACACGGCCCAATTGCAGGCAGCAAATGCTTATGAAATGTATAAATCACTCATAAATTTTAGATATCTTTTATTTTATTGTTTCTTTCTCCTTTATAGACTTTGCAAGATGAGAAAGTTTTTAAAAAAATGCATGTACAGTTACGTTTGTTTAAATAGTAAGATTGTATAACCTTAAAGGGGTAGTTTAGTTTTGGTATAGAGGGCGCTGCACGAAAAAAAAAATTATGAGGTAAAAAAAAAAACTGACTCTAAGACCAGGGTCCCGTTGCAGAAAGAGATGCAATCTATTGCAAAGTTGCAATTGATTGCATCTCAACGGTAACATTTGAAAGAGCATACAATTTAAATGACAGAATAATTTTTATTACAATTTAAATGACAGAATAATTTTTATTTGAGAAAAATCGGTTCAGAAACGGCTGAAATATCAATACAGTATATCAGATCGGAATAAATCTGGGGCGCAGATCAGTTTATCAGATGATTAAAAAAACAAATGCTTACATTTTTTTCAAAATTGTTCAAGAGAGGTTTTTAAATAGCTATTGATGATCTCTCTATGTAATCACTATTTTAACAAAAACATCACATGCATCATTTTGTATGAAAAATGGTTGAAAACAATGGGTTTTTTTTAGAGAGCGCCCTGTTGTGTTGTAATGGCTCTTTTTGAATGATAACAGGCTTTTTACTTAGTCGTTTGTAATTTTCTATACCTTTTGAGCATGGTGGAGTTATATATTAGTTTGTAATGTTATTGTGCAGGATTTGGTTACTAATGCTCAGCCTCACCAAAACTGTACTACCCCTTTAAAAGAGTAATCTGTTCTTCTAGAGTGGATGTCCCTTTTTAATCAGGTTTTCTTTTGGCAGTTAAGTGAAGGAACAGTAATTATACAATAAATACATGAAATATGTGGAACTGAAAACCCGATATTAGTCTAGGAGTGTACCCCCGCCCCACACTAGCCTTGTCCTATCATAGTTCGTTCCAATTCAAGTTGTGCCTAGATATTGTGATTATCCCAGAAATTTGATAACATATCATTCATATAAGTCATTAATAATTACAACAAAGGACGACTGACGTACATGCAGTCTGCCATGAAACCAAAAAAAAAAAGACAAGAAAAGAAAAGCAAAGAAAACTGGATATGTGTAGGCCTACTACAACGCACGGCCACGGTCTATGACATTTATGAAAAGAAAATGTACAGTACAATATCTAATTTGACAATATAATACCACCAGTGACAACAGTTATACGACCCTGGCAATGGACGAATGGTTATTACCATATTTGGAAATGTTTCGAATAACAAATAACTAAATATTAAATATTTCCTAGACGACATGTCCAGGACCATCTCTATAAAAATGGCAACTTCGACCGAGTTGTCTCATAATCATCGAGCTTCGCCAGAGAGAAGCACACGACCCAAGAAGAGGAGAGAGACGCTGTACCTGAAAGAGAGATTCGAAAATCGGCAGAGATCAAACCATCAACTAGATATTTATTAAACCGCTCAAAGTATTATCATTCATAATCCGATTCCAGTATGAAGTCGATATTCGTACTCGCACTGATAGCCTTGTTCGCTCAGGGGCTCCTGGCCGGACCGATCGGCGGAGGCGCTCTCAGCGGATCGGCTAGCAGTAAGAAGACCGAGAAATCGGCACCCGTGGTAAGCCAATTGATACAAACGACGTTTGAAACTTAAATTTTAAAGATTTATTGACTCAGAACAAAATCAATAATAACGAAAACATAATATCATAAGTAGTCAGTAACAGAACAAAGCGACAGAGTCGTGATTGTGGCATAGTGATTTATTATTTTTATGTTGTGGATATATACAACGGTTTAGAAACGCGTAACACTAAATTTGTTACACTTTAATTCATGGAGAAAGTGCATCAGCTAATTTATTCATGAAACCATAATTGAAATTTGAATTAAAATCGAAAATTTTCTTTGCAGGAGAACACCCCTCCTAAGAAGGATATTCCCGAGAAGGAGGGGAAGTCGATGGAGGGACTGAAGGAGCCGAAGGATGAGGAAGACACACCAGGATCCTTCCAGGGAGACATGATGCTGACTCATGAGCAACTCCAGGAAATCACGGAGGCCATCGACGACGAAAAGACAGGTCGTACGAAGCGGAAGGCGACGTCGGATACCACCGTCCGCTGGCCCCTCAACATCGTCCCATATGTCATCACACAGTCATCCCGTAAGAAACTTTTCATTTATTTATATTTATTGGTGTTACCCCATTTAATTACACTGATACATATCCATATTTCTTTTTTTTTTACTCTTAGGGTACATGCATGATAAAATTGATACTATGAACTTTTATTCTAAAAACTACACGAAGTATGCCAAACGCACTATTCTTCTGGCTGGAAATTGATATGAAATTAATGTATACATACATAAGTAAATTAGAATTGTGTCTAGAATAAGGTTTTGTTAGTAGCAATCACAATATGATATTTTTGGTTGTTGGACTTTTTTGATTTTTGTTGTTTATCTATTAGTTCAAATAGATCATTTACATAAATGACTAGAATTATTTCGTGAATATATACAACTTTGTACACGTTTTCTAGTTTCGTGACTCAATATGACATCGAATTCTTTGACCGATTATTACAATGCTAATACAAGTGTTTAAAGTAGAAAGTATTTTGCAATCTTCGTTTCGTCATGTCATGAATTCGATGCCAACGCCATTTTCAACCACAGCTACCTTTCATCCTCATTTCATTACATATTAGAGGCCGATAGCAGCACCATTCGCGCAGCCATGGACCACTGGGAGCAGCATACCTGTCTGCGATTCGAACCCTGGACCTCGTCACACAGTGCTCAACTCGGACACAACTCGTATGTGTCTTTCTTCCAGGATGAAGGATGTTGGTCTTACGTCGGGCGGGTTGCGAACGGGGCACAGAGTATATCTATCGGAGATGGATGTGCTTATGTGAGTATTTCTGTAACCTTTTCCCAGTCTTGTATAATAAAAAAAAAAACTTGTTTTTAGCACCGTAGCATTAAAATACTCTGTTCAAAATAATTGTTGCGCTTTTTCAGTTCTTTTATAATTTAAAGCAAGATCGTTGGATAATATTACCAAGTCCTTTTTTAAACAAAGTATTAAAATAAACCACTGTGATTATCTGTGCGTCTCTTTTCAATTCGATTAAATTGAGTTTGTTCGTACTTTTGGCACAGTATCAACAACAATAATAATGTTTAGCTAAAATGATAATCAATTTCCTCAAATTTATAATTATCTACAACCGTTGGTTTTTAATACACTTAAAAGAGACTATATCACACATGTGTACTGGGAAAGTATATCCGTGTATAGTACTATCATCAAGTGACGTCTGGGTTGTCATTTTTTTTGTTACAAAATGCTTTAATAGCTATATGGAATACGCGTTACATGGATTATATAAAATATAATGTTTTAAATACATGTGAAACATAATGCTTGTCTTTGCACGGAGGTTATTCTGACCAGTAATTCCCATCGCTTTTCTCATGTTATAGCTCGGCATCGTCGCCCACGAAATCGGGCACGCCATCGGTTTCCACCACGAGCAGTCTCGACCAGACAGAGACGATTACATCAGGGTTCACACCGACAACATTCGCGAAGGCTTTGATGGTAATTTCGAGAAATATTCTACGAACCAGATCGAGACACACGACGTCGGGTACGACGTCGGATCGCTCATGCACTACGGATCATATGTAAGTTGCATTGATATTGATTGTTATTGTGTCACAGGTATTATGCCTTTACATAACTGCTTACAAGATATGTTATATGATGGACTAGCTCTCAAAACGTTGTATTAATTCCGACATAATAATAATAATAAACAATTCTTATATAGCGCATATCACACCTAGGTTAGGGTCAGGGGGCTGAAATGAAATGATGCTATTTTAGTACAATACCTATATCGTCGTTTCCGGTAAAACCGTGTAATATTCTATTTAAACTTCACTTCAAGCTAGGTGGGCTTCAACCCGGGGGTGGCGCTGGGTGGGCTGCAGCCCTCGGAGAATTTTTTAATACAACACTATTTTTTTTTTTTTGGGGGGGGGGGGGGGAGAGGTGAATGCCTCGAATTCGAATGCCTCGAATGCCTCGAATGCCTCGAATGCCTCGAATTCGGGCAAAAGCATGTCATATTTGGGCAAAATCATGTCATATTCGGGAAAATAATGACATATTCGGACAAAGTCTACTCATGTCATATTCGGGCAAACTCATGTCAAATTTGGATATGGAGTTTTTTTTAGGGCAATATTACATCGTTTTGGGGGTAAAACCGTGTCATTATGACATATTCGGACAAACTCATGTCTTATTCGGGCAAACACATTCGGGTATGAAATGATGCTATTTTAGTACAATACCTATATCGTCGTTTCCGGTAAAACCGTGTAATATTCTATTTAAACTTCACTTCAACCCCATACCGTATTCTACATCAAAGTGGTAAAGACATTCTTTCTATTGCTTGTCGAGTGGAAAACGGGAGGGATTTTATTCAGGCATAAGACTTCAGCCCCCTGAAACAAAATGTGGCCCTAACCATGTCCTGGGGGTACACATTCGCCATAGAAACCATCAGCTAAACGGCTTGGAACTCTTTGGTCTCATTCTATCAGGCTTTCACCAATAATGGGCAAGCGACCATCACCACTCTGGACCCCATGGACATGCAACGCCTTGGAAACAGAGCTGGACTCAGTATGGCCGACATCGAACTCGCTAACCTCTACTACGAATGCGTCGTCGAGGGCTGCCCGAGCGACTTGCAGTGCGAGAACGGCGGGGAAGTGGACCCCAACTGCGTGTGCGTCTGCCCCTCCGGCTTCAGTGGAGATCGCTGCGAGACCGTCGACGAGACCGATGAATGCGTGTTCCTGCTCACTGACCAAGAAGGCGAGATTACGTCACCGAACTACCCCAGCAACTACGATAACAACAATGCGTGTAGTTACAGAATCGAGGTTAGTATAATGAGATTCGTCTCACTACCATGACTACGGAATTGTGATCTTTTAATTAAAGGGGTAGTTTAGTTTTGGTACAGAGGGCGCTGCACATCACAATTTTTTCGTGAGGTAATGAAAAACTGAGTGGCGAATTTGAGAGAACATGCAATTTTAATGGCAGAACAAACTTTATTTGGTCAAAATCGACACAGAAACGGCTGAAATATCAATAAATGTATCGGATCAAATAATTAGATGATTTTTCAAAAAAAAAAAAAAAATGCTTGCACTTTTTCAAAAATGTTCAAAAGCGTTTTTTAAATAGTTGTTAATGATCTCTCTATTTAATCATTATTTCAATAAAACATCACATGCATAATTTTGTATGAAAAATGGATGAAACCAATGCCTTTTTAGAAAGCGCCCTCTTGTGTTTTAATGGCTCTTTTTTTAATGATAACAGGCTTTTTACTTAACCTAGTCGTTTGTAATTTTGTGTACCTTTCGCAGTTATAACAATTAGTTTATAATGTTACTGTCCAGGTTTGGTTACTAAAGTTCAGCCTTACCAAAACTGTACTACCCCTTTAATGTTCAGAAAAATATGTTCTAGAACAGTTTTCCCTATTAGATATAATAATGAGCACTACGTTCTTAATACCGTGCTCATTTATGGTAGTCCAAAATCAAAATCAACAAAATCATTATGTTATGGCACCAACTATAATGATTAATGTAGCAAATTGACTGCCGAAAACTCAATGAGTACAAAGCCGGGCTATCTTGATACGCACATACTTGTACATAGATAATCTGCGCGACGCATTGCCTATCAAAAGCATCCTTCTTATCATTCGCGGAAATATTATACAGGTGTATATGGTGGTGGAGGGAATGTTCCTCTCCGAGGGATTAACATTCCTATTGAGGGAAGATTCAAGTCCCTTAGAAGTAGTCGAGGGACTTCTTGTCTTCACGAAATAGCATTTCAAACCCCAAAGTCCCGAGACGATGTCGAGGGAAACATTCCATGATTTTGCCGACAACAAAGTTAACAACTGTTATATCATCTGGCTAAATCCGGGGGCATTGAAACTGACATCAGTCAAAAACAACATGCGTGTACCTTTGGTTCTCATTGTGACGCCATAATACAATCTCCTTTGCCTCGCGCCCAATGACATGCCAATCACGTGACTGTGTATAGCCAATCAATGACGCGTATTTTACTAAGTCAGATGATATAATAACATATTATGGCAATCACGTGACTGTGTTGAGCCAACCAACGACTCGTATTTTACTAAGTCATATAATATGATAATGATACTGACTGGCTAGTTCTTTCGTGATCTATCAGAAATATTGCATTCGCTAGGATCATATTACACTCGTCTTCGACTCGTGCAATATGATCCTAGCGAATGCAATATTTCTGGGTCTTCTGACATACACTCAAGGCCAGTCAATATTATATAAATAAACGATTTGTATTATGTCGTTCCTTTTCTTCCAGGGAGCTCCAGAGACAACTATCGAACTGACCTTCCTTGACCTGCAGATCGAGAGCCACCCAGCGTGCGCATACGACGCAGTCGAGGTCCGAACGGACGATGTCGACGCTTCCGGCCAAAAGTTCTGCGGCAGGGACCTCCCTCCCGTTCAGACATCGACCGGGAACCAGATGTTGGTCGCCTTCACCTCCGACTACAGCATTGTTCGTCGAGGCTTCAGGGCCTCTTACGTCATCGTAGGCGACGGCGAAGGGGAGGTCGTGGGGACTTGCGGGGGAGACTTCGACGGCAGCAACGGTGCCATGGCCTCGCCCAACTATCCCGACAACTACGACAACAACCTGAACTGTGTCTACAACATCGAAGTGGAGGCTGGTCGTCGAGTCGAGCTCAGCCTTCTTGACTTCTCTCTCGAGGATCAATCGAGTTGCAGCTGGGACGCGCTGGAGGTCGACCTCGGAGACGGAATCAAGGTTCCCATGAAGTGAGTATTTTTATAATGATATAATGGGGTAAACCGTTAAGTTGATTCAACGTTAAACGTCGAATCTTTTCTTGGGAGATCATGAAAACTCTCGAATGTAACTTTGGAGTTTATATTTCATTTCATTTTTGAGGGGTGGGGTATAGAGGCCGCTACATAACAAGTTTCTTAGGCTTTACATTATTAGTTTTGATTACAATGTTGGTACAATTCTTAATTCCATTTTCCTACATCCCAACACCTAATCTGATCTTTTGGCTTTTTAGCAGTCGTTCTAAGCTGTATATCTTTTATTTTCAACAACAAAATTGTAATTGTTTTGTATATTCTTTTTATTTTCAGACTGTGTGGAAGCGAATCGCCTGCCGGTTCGTTGGTGTCCCTCGGGAACCAGATGGTACTGACGTTGCGAACAGACGGATCGGTCAATGCGGGCGGTTTCAAGGCTAGCTATAATGCGATCGACCTGTAGGACATCGTCGTCGCCGTCGTCGTCGCCCTCGCTGTAATGTATCGTAATGAATATCTAAGAATATAAATATATTGTGTAGGTTGATGTAGATGGTGCGGTGGGCACCTTCATGGCTAGCTATCGTGTATAAGAAAACTGCACGAAAGTAAACTTCTCTCCGTGCGATTTAAGTCCCAAAACTGAAATGCAACAGAGCGAAGTAAACTAGGCGCATTATTAAATAAAGAATTTATTTCTCTGATAGTTTCGTCTTTAATTTTCCTAGAATGCCGTTGTATTTAGTTTTCTATAAAGATGACAATTTAATGTAATTCCAATGTTCCTAACTTCCGATTGTATAGTTGGACTTTAAAGGGGTAGTACAGTTTTGGTAAGGCTAAACTTTAGTAACCAAACCTGGACAGTAACATTATAAACTAATAGTTATTACTCCACCATGCTCGAAAGGTATACAAAATTACAAACGACTAAGTAAAAACCCTGTTATCATTACAAAAAGAGCCATTAAAACACAAGAGGGCGCTTTCTAAAAAGGCATTGGTTTCAACCATTTTTCATACAAAATAATGCATGTGATGTTCTATTGAAATAATGATTAAGTAGATAGATCATCAACAACTATATAAAAAAACGCTTTTGAACATTTTTGAAAAAGTGTAAGCATTTTAAAAAAATTTTGAAAAAATCATCTAACTATTTGGGCCCCAAATAATTATAAGATCAAATATATTTATTGATATTTCAGCCGTTTCTGGACCGATTTTGACCAAATAAAGTTTATTCTGCCATTAAAATTGCATGTTCTCTCAAATTCGAAACTCAGTTTTTCATTATCTCACAAAAAAATTGTGATGTGCAACGCCCTCTCTACCAAAACTAAACTACCCCTTTAACAATTTTAAAATCAATGATTATTACGCCATTTATGTTCATAATATATGAGTAAAAGAAACGAAATTGTATTTCGTTCAATAATGTCAAAGACTAATGCTAATGTAATAAATAGGAATAATTCATTAGATCATTGATTGACATGTTTTGAAAGTAAAAGACGTGGTAAAGAACATTCAACATGCAATACCATTAATGCACTATAATAAGTACTAAGACATCGAAGCCTCAAAATCAGTTTATTTCATAAATTAATTTGTTATTTATGCAATAATTAGTTATATTCTGTTGTTATACTGAACGCGAAACGTTTTGCATATACATGTACTTAACAAGTTTAGAAGAAACCCTTTCCGTCTGGTACGGCTGGTATTAATTTTTTTCAAAACATATGTAATTTACTATTTAAATTGTTGAATTTTGAAAAGAATTGGCCGGTTGAAAACATAGATTGTCAATGATTAAAATACAAAACCAATTTTACTTGAATATTTTATCTGTATTAATTTGTTGCTTACTGGTACACTACGATAAAGTGAGATTGATTATCGTATTCATTGAAATACATGCATGATAGGCTATAGTGTAATCCTGTTAAATGTATACTTGTGTGTGTGTGTGTGTGTGTGTGTGTGTGTGTGTGTGTGTGTGTGTGTGTGTGTGTGTGTGTGTGTGTGTGTGTGTGTGTGTGTGTGTGTGTGTGCGCGTGTGTGTGTGTGTGTGTGTGTGTGTGTGTGTGTGTGCGTGTGTGTGTGTGTGTGTGTGTGTGTGTGTGTGTGTGTGTGTGTGTGTGTGTGTGTGTGTGTGCGTGTGCGCGTGTGTGCGTGTGTGCGCGTGTGCGCGTGTGTGCGTGTGTGCGTGTGTGCGTGTGTGTATGTGTGTGTGTGTGTGTGCGTCCTCTTAATTATAACAATCATAGGTAAAAGTGAAAACGATTGATACCTTTAAAGACAATGTCATAATTATATGGTTTGAAAAACAAACAATCAAACAAACACTATAATGCACACTAATAATAATAATAATAATAATACACAGTTTTTATAAAGCGCATATCACATTGCAAATGCACGCCCTATGCGCTGTATTATTACCCTGGTCGTTATACTGGTACAGTTCAAACCCGCACAATTATCTTGCGCACCATCTCAACTCCCCGGGGAGCATACTAGCCAATGTCAGCCATATGATAGCGCCCAGGCTTATTAACACCCAACCAGGTACCCATTTATACTCCTGGGTAGAGAGCAGCAATACGGATTAAATGTCTTGCTGAAGGACATAAATGATGAGACATCAACCGGGTTTTGAACTCACGACAAGTAGACTCACGACCTCTAGATTTGAAGTCAAGCGTCCATCCGATCGTGCCACACCACCCCCATCCCCAAGACACAAACAAACATGTATATATTATACTACGTGCTTTGGAGAGAAAGCTGATTACGTCCATGTATATTTAATTGCAAATGGATTTTTATCAAATCTTACAATAATTCAAAATATCAAATAAAGAAAAATTACAACTTGAGAAAAACAGGTATCTTTGCTGGAGATCGAACCCGAGACCTCCGGATTGCTAGGCCGGTGCTCTAACCATTGAGCCACACATAATAGTGGATCTTCCCTGAAACCCTTGTTGAATGCTAGTTCATGTCAGAAGTCATGAATCGTTTCAAGCGACATTCCCCAAATACATATTAGCTCCAAATAAGACAATTACGTATGCCTTACACTAACATACATATATATATATATATATATATATATATGCATTACGTAATATGTATAGTTATCTGCAAGTCATCACATGTCTCTCGCCAATGTGTGATACTTTCACTATTTATTTATTTGTGTATCATCTTCTGTCTCTATCGTTATTTTCTCTTCACCTTAGCTGACTCTCCCAATCTCTCCCCTCTTCTCCTCCCTCTGTCATTCATGTATACTTCGCACAAAAGGTTCCGCAATCGAGGTTTGCGCATTAATAACTTTCCTATTACGTTATTACCATTCATAAATGTGATGGTGTCATTAGAAAGCGTGAATTCTATCCTTTACATTGATATAACATTTGCTATGAATATTTTATCATGGAATGTGCATTACATCCGAATGTAGGGCAAAGTCAAAAGTGAAATGTTGCAAAATGCACTGATTTTGTCATTTTCGTTGAAGGATGAAATGTGTCTTTATGATTTTGGATTCCTTTTGGAGAACACCGGCTTCGAGTTGGCCGATTGCGCGGGCTTTTTGAACATTCGATAAACGAGGCATCTTTAACATGGACAAATGACAGTAAAAATAAGAACTGACCAAACCCAAACATTATTGAAGGCAAATTTAATTGTCCAAACAACATGACCACTTCAAAATCATTCCAAACATTCCCTCCTCCAGAGTAAATGACAATAAGCCATTGACATTCATGCATGATCGCCTTAACATCATTCAAAACACAACTTAATCTCCCAATGAAATGAGAGATTACTGTTGACAAAATTAGTGCATTTTGCAACATTTCACTTTTGACTTTGCCCTACATTTGGATGTAATGCACATTCCATGATAAAATATTCGTAGCAAATGTTATATCAATGTAAAGGGGATAATTCACGCCTTCCAATGATACCAAATTTATGAATGGTTATAACGTAATAGAAAAGTTATTAAAGGGATAGTTGAGTTTTGGTAGACTACTTATTTTTTTGGTGAGGTAATGAAAAACTGAGCGTAAAATTTGAAAGAGCATAATATTTAAACAATAAAATCATCTCTGTTTGATCAAAATCGGTTCAGAGACGGCTGAAATATCCATAAAAATAACAATTTGTAATAAAGCTGGGGCCCCAGGTTTATTAGAGAATTTTGAACCAGCCGTTGAAAATTCAAAAAATGCTTCCTCTTTTCAAAAAGTTACAAAATAGGTATTTAAATAGTTGTTGGTTATTTCTCTATCTAATCACTATTTCAACAAAGCATCACATGCACAATATTTTATTCAAAATGGTTGAAACCGATGAGTGTTTAGAGAGCGCCCTCTTACGTTTTAACCCTTTTAACGGCTCTTTTTGAATGATAACATGAATGTAAAATCATAATATAATTATGTAAACATGCAAATTATTTTATGTACTGATTTTGTTATTGCTTGTTATTTTGTTATTGTTTGTAAAAAACAATGGAGAAAATAATTATCTTTGAAAAAAAAAAAAAAAGATCTTTACTACGTCATTTGTAATTTTGTGTTCCTTTCTAGTTATAACTATCAGTTTGTAATGTAATGATGCAGGTTTTGGTTACTAAAATTCAGTTTCACCAAAACTGTACTCTCCTTACCAGAACTCAACTATCCCTTTAATGCGCAATCCTCGATTGCGGAACTTTTTGTGCGAAGTATATATATAATCGCGCTTCTCCATGTGTGCTCTCCCTCTGTATCAGGGTGCACAGGGGTGAAAACAATTCCGGAAGGGGTAGAGCATTATAATCTGTATGTGTATGCCCTCCCTTGTCGATACGGCCCCGTTAATAGGCGCCCTCCTCATCTCATACCATCCCCAACTTCGTCGATATTTGCTCACAACTCTTCAATTTCAAAAGGACCATGTTTGTCTTTCTTTCAAACATGGCTGCACGTCGACGTATGTACATGGTATTTAGACCCTCAAAACGATTACGTCACTCGCAAACTCTTGAAGGTCCGTTATATTGGCATACTAACTTCGAAGCAAGTGAAAGTTTACAACCGCGCCCACATAAAGAACTTAGACCAACATGGGTCCAGAGTAACGTATTAGACTTTGGCAAACAAGACCAGGAACACTTAGAACAATGAGTCATTCTTTACATGGTGATGTGATGTACCAGGGACGACTAAGATCCACAACAATTAGACCTAGACCTATTATAGGCCTACATAAGACGCGGAAGGTTGACGCACATAACGGGACTCATTATCTCCCTATCCCTGGACCAAGTTGGGCTGTATATAAACTACTGGGCTTACGCAACCATAGGTCCAAAAACACGAAACTCCGATACGATCACGATGAAAGTCTTCGCTCTCCTGCTCGCCCTGGTCGGCGTGTCGTCGGCCCAGGTCATAGGCTTCGGCATGTGCCCCGAAGTCCGGGCCGTCATGCCGTTCGAGGTGGAGCGCTTCTTCGGGACCTGGTTCGAGATCGCCCGGTTCTACGAGTCAGCGCAGGTGAGTAAAAGTCGGATCATCTGGGCAGGTATTCATCCTATAAATCAACATGAAAGCAGTTTATTTACGTATGGTAAATAAATTAGCCAGAGTTAGGATTCAATTCAATCATCAAATGCAATTCTTACCAAAAGTTTGATGTCATATAGGTAGATAGATAAATGGTATTTATTGGTTTCATGATTCGCAGTCTTACAATTGAATTGTACATGAATTACAAAATTAAAATATATACATTGTACAAAATAAAAGTACATTTAGTTAAAAAATCATTTTAAAACATTTCATGTTACTACTGCGTAATATCATACATTATACAATTAAAAACAGTCAATGAACATAATCTAACATGGAGAATGTATAAATCAAATTCTATTGCGAATAAATATATATATTTTATATTTCATTATGTTATACTGATTAAGAAGTACACATCTAAAAACTATTTTAATGCAAAATAAGTAAAGTTCTCAGCCTAGCAATTGAGCAGCAAACACTTTTTCTGGTTGTCAACTACTAGTATAGGGTTAGCTGGGTTAGCCTTGAGGTTTACCTCGATTGAACCGTAGTTAGTAACTAATGTCATTCAAAATATACTTAGTATGATACTAAGCTAGTCAGAAATAACCGCCTCTACATGGGGTTTACTTTTATTTCGTTTAAAGGTAGTGTTGAGTATTGGTATTTCCCGAAGTGCCCCCCCCCCCCCCCCCGATGTTTTTTTTTGTGAGATAATGAAAAACTGACTGTCAAATTCGAAAGAACATACAATTTTAATGACAGAATAAACTTTATTTGATCAAAATCGGTTCAGAAACGGCTGAAATATCCATAAATATATTTGTATTCAAAATGTTTTTCACCGGCAATCACCGGGCGATATTTAGAATTTTTAGAAAAATTTCAAAAAATGCTCGAAGACTACTTTGAAAAAAATCAGAATAGGTTTTTAAAAAGTCGTTGATGATATCTCTATTGAATCATTATTTTAACAAACATTAAATGCACAATTTTGTATGAAAAAAGGCTAAAACCAATGATTTCTTTAAATAGCGACCTCTTGAGTTGTAACGGCTCTTTTTGAATGATAACAGGGGTTTTACTTAGTCCTTTGTAATTGTGTATACTTTTCGAGCATGGTCAAGTTATAACTATTACTTTGTACCGTAATGGTGTCGGTTTTGGTTACTAAAGTTAAGTTTGACCAATACTCAACTATCCCTTTAATTGAACATAAAACATGCTTTGAACATGTTGAACATAAATCATGTTTATTTTGTATTATGCTGTATGAGCATTACACGCTAATTTCCGCAAAATTGAATTATTTCCGTTTATAGGGGTAACTATTTATGTGATTTAAAACTAAACAAATACATTTTTAATTATAAAAAAAATATGTCAAAATAAACTTGTTTTTCACTTTATTTAAATCAAATGTAACCATAATAACTGTTTAAAAAAGTTGTTGAAGTACAATATGTCTACAAGAAGAAATTAAATCGCAATTTAAATCAAATGTTACTCGAGTTTAATGTTTAATGTAATTGTAATTAAATGTTTATTTGCTATTGCTAAACTTATTGCGGAAGTAAGCGATGGAAGTAGCGCAATGCCGTAGGAGATGTCATACAAACAATTATTTCAATATTAATTTTGACAAAATCGTGGTTTCTGTTCAAATCATTGTACAACATATACATGCGTTCGCCGGGGGGGGGGGGGGGGGGGGGGGGGTGCAACATGATACTTACTTCCCGTCTAACAAATGCATGATTCGCCTATATAGCTATGCTAGGTCTCGTATACGTAATGTGATTTGTGAAAATAATATTTTAATAGAAACGCTTCTTTTCCAATCATTTACACGTTGGTCATCTATATTATAATTTGAGTAAGGAAATCCTTTGACGTAGAAAAACTTGTAGGGTTTTGCACGCCTCGGGCTGAAAAAATTCCACGTGTCATTCGTTCTGACTGCAGATCATTCTAAAGGTTTTCGATTTTTTAAATAAGTTGTTTGAAATCTCGAAATGAAATATAAAAACTCAAAATAGTTCCTGAAAGAGGATGGCCATGGCAACGGATATTGCATGCAAAACATTACTAGCGCTATGCCATATATTCCGGCCGCGATATGCATGCACAGTATAATTACGCGTAACCCTGGCGCGCGTACGTGCAATTGCAACATACATGCCAGGGTTGCCATTTGGCCTTTTTTTCGGCCAGATTCCAGAAATCTGGCCGAATAAAATTTAGTTTGGCCGTGAAAAAAAAAAAACTTCACGGCCAAACAAATTTGGCCGAATTTTGGCCGTAAAAAGAAAATCTGGCCGTGAATTTTCATTTCTGGCCTTTTTCATAATTAAACAGAAAATATATCCTTAAAACTACTTTAAAATGTAATAAAACTTGAAATGATGTGTACAACAAGAATATCATTTGCCATGCGAGCGAGAACGGGCCAAACATTTGCGAGTGCAGTGCGCCAATGCTATTCACGCGTATGGGTTTGGAGAGAATCCCGGACGATTCGTCGCTCGATCTGGACGTACGGACAGAGCGCGTTGATAAAAACACGCGCTCTGGACAAATTAGTCTTGTTCGTAATTCAGACACATGAACAATGCGTTTTTGTATATATTTTTTCTGGAAACATATTTTTGTGAATTGTTGATAGAGTGGACTACTAAAGGTGTTCATTTATAAGAATATTTTTTTTTGGGAGATAATGGTACACCTAAACTCCCATACCCCTCTATTCACGTGACCAGCACGTACACATTTGACATAACTATTTCTATTAGACCTATTCCCCTTGGCCATGACATCTATGTCAGACCCGAGTGTATTTTATATCCAAACTTGTTTTCCGTTGTTCTTCTAAATCTTGCCGTTTTCTTACTAAGATCTGTTAAATCAATATCATAGGCATTATTTAAACATTGAGAAATGTATGAGAGTGTGTCGAGAGCCTGACTTTTTTTTTTAGAGATTTTGCATGGTATGGGGGTATACCTATATACTGCTTTTTTATGTAGATACAATTTGGCCGTGAAAGTTGGCCGTGAAAAAAAAAGGTTTGGCCGAATTTGGCCGTGAAACGTAAAGATTCTGGCCGTCAAGACTAGCCGCGATCTGGCAACCCTGATACATGCATGCAATATATAACAAGCGATGGCCTCTCGTATAATTCACCAGAAGTCATGTCCAAATTGCAATTTGTTGATTATTATTTTGCTGCAGAGAGGGGGGTTCAAGCTATCATTCTGCATGTTTGGTCTACTCCTATAGCTGCGCTCATCTGGACTCTGGTAAGTACCTTATTCAAAATTAATTGTACAATTGTCAATAGAATTATTATATGATTATGAGTATGATATTGTCATTGACATTGTCATTGACAGTGTCAGACTCAGACGTGTTTAAAAGACTTGGAGACATTATTTATTGGCTAGCCTCCCTATCCTAGCCCAATTACAATTATATGAGCCATTACCATTGTGCTAACACTAACAGTGGTCAGAGTCCAAACTGGGCATTTGGAAAAAATTGTGTGGTATAATTCTATAAATAATTTATAAATAATGAAGACAGTCACGTTAATTGACCTTTGACCTTCATCTTGACTGTCTAGCTACACTACAGACCTCTACACATTTTGTTGTACAGGTTGTCATAGACTAATCATACAATAAAAACGCTATTATAATTTGTTTTGGTCCTATTTACACTGTTGGTGTTAGCAAAATGGAAATATGGCTCATATAATTATAATGGTGCTAGGATAGGGAGGCTAGCCAATAAAATAATGTCTCCAAGTCTTTTAAACCCATCTGACACTGTCAATGACAATGTCATACTCATATTATAATTATATTTACAATTGTACAATTCATTTTGAATAAGGTACTTACCAGGGGCGTCGATCACGGGGGGATGGGGGGGTGGGGGATATATCCCCCAATATTTCAGGTGGGGGGATGGCCTGTATTATCACCCCCCCCCCCCCCCCCAATATTTGGGGTTCAAAAATATATGATAACATTAGAATTACGAAGGATTGCCCCCTCTCATGAATGGAAGTTGTTACTATAGTCTTCTTTAAACCACTTTTTGATAATGCAAAACGACCCAAATCCAAAATTTTCCGGGGCTGCGCCCCTAAAACCCCTATTAAGGTTATTTGACCCAGTCCCAGCCCTGTACTCATTAAATAGTTTTATTCAGGACTTAATCTCTCTTGGCAAACTTTCAGGCAATCCTGGCCCACTGTGCGTCTGCGCTTCGCTCACTAAAATTGAGCTAACTATTCAATAGGTAATTGTATTTCTGGATATTACAAATCCCAAAGCTTCCGG